>SEYY01008865.1:5000-7500 GCA_009176605.1 Armadillidium nasatum
TGCGTAGTATACTACTGTTGGAGACGAGAAGTAACTCTAGAAACAAAAGAGGAAGCAGATATGAAATGAGTAGAAGAATGTAGACTTGAGTCATCAGCATAAGAGTGAACAGAGTTAGAAGTGCAGTTGAGAAGATTGTTAATGAAAAGTAAGAATAAAGATGGAAATAAAACAGAACCCTGAGGAACACCACAATTGACAGGAAAGGAGGAAGAGGTCGCTCCATCAACAACTGCCGAAATGGAACGATCTGAGAGAAAATTTGACAAAAGTAAACAAAGAGAAGGAGGAAACCCAAAGGAAGGAAGCTTAGAGAGCAGACAGGAATTCCAAACCCGGTCAAAAGCCTTGGATATGTCAAGCGCCACCACTCAAGACTCCCCGAAATCCCTAATGTCAGAAGACTATAAATCAGTGAGATAGGAAAGTATGTTACCAGTTGAACTCGAGCGTCGAAAGCCATACTGATGGTCTGAGAGAAGAGAATGGGACTCCAAATGAAATAAGAAATGAGAGATGAGAAGAGTTTCAAAAATTTTAGACAAAACAGAAGTGAAGCTATAGGTCGATAGTTGAAAGACTCAGAGCGGCTAACTTTTTTTGAGATCGGATGTTCAAATGAGCGCTTCCAATACTGAGGAAAAGTATTAGTATTAATGCATAGAGAGTAGAGCTGAACGAGAACAGTCGCCAACTCGCAAGCACACTCCCTCAGAACACGAGGGGGAGTCCCATGCACCAAATCATGAGTAATCACAGGTCGATAGATACATGGGACGCCTGAGAGGAGAAGGAGTAGGAGGAGAGATGCCAGAATCGAGCAAGGTGGAATTACTGTAGATGAAAAATGGAGGCCGAAGAGATTAGCCTTTTCAGAGGGAGTATTAGCTACAGAACCATCAAAGCAAATAGGAGGAGGAAAGGCAGATTTAAGAAGTTATTAGAGATATTTTTAGCAAGAGGCCAGAAAATTTTATGAGTAGGAGAACCATGGAGTTCAGCGCACTTTCTATTTGTGTAAGTACGCTTAGTAAGTCGGAGAACATCCCTGCAACGATTCCGAGCTGAATGAAAATTAGCAAGAGTGAAAGGAGAAGGAGAGTTTTTTCATTCACGATAAGCATTGTCCTTCTCCAGAAGGGCAAGAGAAAAATTGCCATCGAGCCATGGATTTTGAGGAGAAAAAGATTTAATTGAAGAAGGAGTGAATCTGCTCATCCCATCGCCGATCACGGTCCCCACCTTTTCGGCAGAGACTGAAGCGTCTCCCGAGCCAAAGCAGGATTCATTACGATGGTAGTTAGCAAAGAAGGGACTCATTGCTCCCCAATTAGCCCGATTAAAATGCCAGAAAGTACGTTTAGAGCGTTTAGAGCATTATAACTAAGAGCCATAAGATTATGGTCAGAGCTACCGATAGGAGGGAAAATATTGTGTTTATATCTAGGAGGGGTAGTGGTGAAGCATAAATCAAGTGTGTTCAAGGACTGGTTAGGACGATCTGAAATCTGTTTGGGTTCCCTATTCAACTGCTCCAGATCGTTGAGAATGCTGAAAGATTTTTTCCTCCTTCCCACCTGTATCAGTATTAGAGGAGTCCAACCACTCATTGTGGTATACCTTGAAATTCCCTAAATAGAGGACTTCAGCATTTGGATGAGAAGAAGTAACAGTCTCGTGAGAAGTAGTAATATATTGAAAAAAGAACTGGAAAATCTGTTCCATTAGGGGAACAATAGCAGAAACACAAGATAATTGTAGTAGCAGGAAGACAGATTTTAAGCCATAAAACATCGAAATTAGGAAATTCTAGATTTATGAGACGTGTCACAGGAGTGTTAATGTTAATATTGTCACAGACTCCACTATTTAGTTGGAAACTATGAAAAAAGTTGTGGTTAGAGACATTGAGATTGGTAGTGAAAGAATCCATATCCAGCTGGGTCTCAGACGGGGGTGATATTCTACGGATTCGGTATTAGCACTAATGCCACGGACGTTGGCAAAAATAATAGAAAGCCCCCGTCTACGCCCAGCCCCACGACCTCTCAATTTAGGCATTAAAAAAAAAAAACAATATATATATATATATATATATATATATATATATATATATATATATATATATATATATATATATATATATATATATATATATATATATATATATATATATATATATATATATATATATATATATGCTGAAAATATAATGCAGTTCTTTTACTATTGTTAATGGCATCTTTCTTTAATGGGGATATTTATTCCCTCTGTTAATGACTCACAATCACCCCATATATATATATATATATATATATATATATATATATATATATATATATATATATATATATATATATATATATATATATATATATATATATATATATATATATATATATATATATATATATATATATATATATATAACATAATTTGACTATAAAAGCCATGATAAATATCATTAAATTAAAATAACAAATAAATGTGATAAATAGAA
>SEYY01008865.1:12500-20000 GCA_009176605.1 Armadillidium nasatum
AAAGAAAAAAAAAAAAAAAAAAAAAAATTACTTTTTGTTTGGAAAAAAAATAAACACGATAAATTTTTTTTTGGGGGGGGCTTCTGTCACTCTCAACACAAAGCACGCACACTCACACACACACACACACACACACACCACTATATATATATATATATATATATATATATATATATATATATATATATATATATATATATATATATATATATATATATATATATATATAAGAGGGAGAGGGAGAGAAGTTTTAAGAGATATTTAAATAACTTTTATAATGGCACATAAAAGAAATAAAATATAGTGATTCTTGAGTAACGAAATTGGGAGAGGTTTCCACTGCCGAATTTTGAGTCCTCGAGAGAGTCCCTTCGGATCTGTGAGCAATTTCTATTTAAATAGAGAGAGACGATTGAAGAAATGAAGCAATTGAAAGGAGTTTAAAGGGCGAAACGTGGCTATTCCTTCACTTTGCGTCTTGATTGACTTCGCCCAAATAGGTTTTCTCTCAGAGTTTCTTTGTACACAAAAGAGTATTATAAATTCCATTGGAAACAATTATTTTATGTGTGTTTCTATATATGGATACACATGTACATATCCTTTAAGGGGTGGGGGGTGACGGGGGTTCATTGCATAAAGCTGCAATATGTATTGGAGGAAATTTCAATTTTAAGTTTAATTTCGAACTCAGGCTTTTGTTCATTTGAAAAGTCAATAGAACGATATGTTGATCTGTCTCTCCAACAGAAGCAAAGAAAGATAGAAAGAGAGAGTCATGGAGAAGATTAATTTTAGATAGAGAGATAGATTGAAATAAATGTTTTCATTGTAATTATAAATAATATATTCGAATACTATTTAAATTGTAAAAAATTCCCTTATTATTATTTCAAATAGTAAAATAATAATCATAATAAAAATTAAAATAATAAATAATAATAATAAAAGCAAAGGATTATTATTATTATTATTATTATTATTATTATTATTATTATTATTATTATTATTTATAATATTTATTTTCTTGTCATGAATATGTCACTATTTACTTTATTTTCCGCATGATAAATTAAAAAAAAAAATTCTGAACCAATTAATCTTTTTCTTATTTTTGTAATTTAGTTTCTAGATTTTCTTGACCTAAAAGGAATTGAAAGTTGCTTGAATTTATTTGTGAATATTGTACAATATAATATTTAAAAACTCTAAAGATCTTTCATTATTATTTAATTTACGGTTAGTACACTGATGATGGGAAAATCTTTTCCCGAAACGTCTGTTACGAATAATCATGTAAAGATTTTTTAGACACTCTATGTGCATTTAATTTTAAGTTTTAACAAAATAAAACTTTATTATAATATATATATATATATATATATATATATATATATATATATATATATATATATATATATATATATATATATATATATATATATATATATATATATATATATATATATATATATATATGTAAGGGATGAATAATAAACTTGAAATGTAGACGAAGCCATAACTATGCTTATTAGAAGCATTAAGTGTGAAATATTGTCCTTAAAAAGTTGTTTTTAGGTTTATTTCTTTTTTCCTCGTTAAAAAAAATTCAAAAGAGCGTAAATAAATCTCAACTCTATTGCAAAGGTTTGGTCTTGTAATTCTCATTCGTTGCAAATGTTTAAAAAGGAAAAAGATCTGAAATAACTTAATCAAAACATGTCTCAACATTATGGACTTAATTACCTCACAAAAATATTACTTTTAACAAATAGAACGAGTGTTAAATTAGGTCCCTCTGAGAATAGCAACAAAAAAGTTTTTTTAAGTATAGCTTGTAATGACTTCATTTTTTATATAGCAATTTTTTACGTAATCATTTGCAGACTCCAAAATTACGATTAAGAAGTTTTTTTTCTTTTTTTTTTTCTTACAAATAATCAACCACAAAAAATGGAATAAAAAATGGAAAGAAAAAAATAAGAAAAGAGAAAGAGGAAGAATGAGGTTCATGATCACAATAATCTTTCCTCGAACAATTTATGAAGGGTAACTAAAATTTTCTTAGGTGATAAATCTCAGTTTTATAGGTCTTTACAGCTGGGAAAACGAAACCGATCTGTTAATTGGTAAAGCATCTAAAGCTTTTTTTTCCTTTATCTAAACTGGATCGGAAATCGATGAAATCGAAGCTTTATGAGAATAAGTTTTATAATTTTCGGTTTACATATGTTACTAGGAAGCCATTAAGAGTAAAATAAGATTGTCCAATTCCACAACTGAAAACCTTAATTACCAATTCAGACCACAGTGTAATATATATATAATATATATATATATATATATATATATATATAATATATATATATATATATATATATATATATATATATATATATATATATATATATATATATATATATATATATATATAGTGATGGATCGGATGTCATATTTTCCAATTTGCGGATGCGGATATGCGGATGTTAATTTTAGAATATTTGATATTTTTGGATATATGTATATAGTATGCGGATGCGGATGCGGATATATATATAATTTTATAAGTTTGCGGATGCGGATGTTCAAGTGCGGATGCGGATGCGGATGCGGATATGCGGATGCGGATTAATAATATATATATAGGATTATATATATATATATATATATTATATTATATATATATATATATATATATATATATATATATATATATATATATATATATATATATATATATATATATATATCACTATACCTTTCCCACTTTCGTGAGGTGGTGCCGCCACAATTCCCTTAAAACATAACTATTCTTACCTTTCAACGCTTTCACACCTCCCTCCATCTCTGTCTCCACAAATCTTCTACCCTCGTCTAAACTCAAATTCCTTCCATCAAAATACTCTCACTCCATGCATCCATCTCCACTTCGGCCTTCCCCTCCCCCTACCCTTCCACCTATCTACATCGGATCTACGTACCTTGCCAACCATTCTGTTCTCTTTCATTCTTCACATATGTCCAAACCATTTTAGCACATCCTCCTCCTCTCTATCAACTACACCTTCTTCCATTTACACATCTCCCTTATTTCTAATCCTATCAATCCTTCTCAATTTATATATCGCTCTCAAATCTTTCATCTCAAAGACATTGAAACTTTTTCTCGACCGAGCACTTATCGTCTATGTTTCACACACATACAATTCAGAAGGTGAACACCCTTACCTTCCACCCAACATTACTAGATATTTGAATTCATTCACCTCCTCAAGTTTCCATTCTCACACTTCTACAAACCAATTCCTTCCTCCACATTTCCTCATCCCCACCTCCAATCCTCATAGCTTTATTCTTCGCTGGATTGAATTTCAATCACGTGTTTGCACATTTCCCTTCAAACTCTCTCACAAGTATTCTCATCTTTTCTCCAGATTCTGCCACCAACACATGCCGCATCATCTGCAAAAAGTAAAACATTCACTTCACATTCCCCTCCATATTCTCAACGTAATACTCTTCCCTTCTTCTCCATTTTTCTAAGTAAACCATTCATCAATAGATTAAATAACATGGAGACATTACAAACCCTGTCTCAATCCCACTCCTATGCTAAACCAATCTAGTTCCCTCTTCACCCTCACTCTTGATCTACAATTCGCATATATATATATATATATATATATATATATATATATATATATATATATATATATATATATATATATATATATATATATATATATATATATATATATATATATATATATATATATTAGTGATGGATCGGATGTCATATTTTCTAATTTGCCGGATGCGGATGCGGATGCGATTTTGGAAAGTTGCGGATGCGGATGCGGATGTTGAATTTTCGAAAATGCGGATGCGGATGAGGATGTAATATGCGGATGCGGATTTATTGTATATATATATATATATATATATATATATATATATATATATATATATATATATATATATATATATATATATATATATATATATATATATATATATATATATTATTCGTGTTTTGCCTTTATTAGTGGGGTGCATTTTCATTTGTTACTAATTCAATCAATTCGTTCCAATTATCATTTTAGTTAATTTAAATAAATATTTTTCTCCGGTATCAAATATTGAAATACTCTTTCTCTACGTGGGTTTTTCATTAAAGTTGCAATTTTTAATTAAGATAATGTAATGAAAGAAATCCTTGGTAAAAATATCAGTTTGAAGTTGTGTTTTTAGCTTTGCGGAAAACAAATATTATTTATGAACATAAATGGAAAGAATTCAAAGTTCAAAATAAACACTAAAGATCCAATGATGTAGATTTATGTTCATCCTTTCCTTAATTTAACAAATTTTATTTTAATTTCATGTTTATTAAGCAAACGATGCCCTGCAAAGACAGAGCTTATCAAGATTATCAGACTCCTCTGGGGTCCAAAAAGGATCATTTTGAATTTATATATATATATATATATATATATATATATATATATATATATATATATATATATATATATATATATATATATATATATATATATATATATATATATATATATATATATATATATATATATATATATATATACAATATATAATAATAGTATTTGTTTGTATTTGAAATTATGGTTAAGCAAAGACTAACTAATAGAGATACATTGGAGTAGTCACAAATTCTTTAATAGATTTGAAACGAGAAGAAACATATCATTTAGTGAAAAAATTACATTTGAAAAGGTGTCGTTTCTTCATGTATTCTTAAATTCTATCTTTGAATTTTTCAATTTTTTTTTATTTTTTTTATTTTTTATTTTTTTTTTTTGCTTCTACTTGTATTGTCAATTACAAAATCGGTGCAGTGAATGTTTATCTTACAACCAAGCTTGATTACAACAATTGATTTCGTATATCTGCTCTCTGCCCTACTCCACAATCACCAGATTGAGTTAGCAGCTTACGAGCACGAACCAAGAAACATTTCTGCCAAATCATCGCTGTTCAAACAGTCGGATTTTTTTCCCGTCATCTTACTAATTTTTTCTTGATTTTTGGAATCACACTTTACGTATTAATAATTACAAGATTTGCATTGCTTCATTTGATCAACCCTAAACCATCTTCTTCATCTTTCAGTTAAGAAAACTTATTTCGCAACCAACTATTACTGATGAAGTATTTATTTGTCATTTTAATAAATTTAGTAAGCTAATTAATAAATAATTCTAATAATAATAATAATAATAATAATAATAATAATAATAATAATAATAATAATAATAATAATATTATTATTATTATTATTATTATTATTATTATTATTATTATTATTATTATTATTATTATTATTATTTATTATTATTATTATTATTATTAGAATTATTTTTTTATTGTTATTATTATTAATATTTTTATTGTTGTTATTATTATTATTATTATTATTATTATTATTATTATTATTATTATTATTATTATTATTATTATTATTATTATTATTATTATTATTATTATTATTATTATTATTATTATTATTATTATTATTATTATTATTATTATTATTATTATTATTATTATTATTATTATTATTATTATTATTATTATTATTATTATTATTATTATTATTATTATTATTATTATTATTATTATTATTATTATTATTATTATTGCTCATAATTTTTTACTTCCAGAATTATGAATTTGTTACTATTAAGAACATTTACAATTTGTTAAATTAAAAAAAAATTCTTAACCAATTACTCTCTTTTGTTATTTTTCTAATTTTTTTTTCCTAGACTTTCTTGATCTATGAAGAAGTGCAAATTGTTTGAATTTATTTGTGAATATTGTACAAAATTATACTTAAAAATCTAAAGATCTTGCATTATTAGTTAATGTTTGGTTAGAACACTGATGATGGTAAAACCTTTTCACGAAACGCTTGTTACGAAAAAGAATGTGAAAAACTTTAGTTGCTTTATGAGCTTTAACTTTTAAGATTTCCCAGAAGTAAACCTTTTTCCAAGAAGGATAAATATATATATATAATATATATATATATATATATATATATATATATATATATATATATATATATATATATATATATATATATATATATATATATATATATATATATATATATTCCGGTGGTCAAAGGCCAAGAGGCCTTGCAAATTCCACCGGAGTTGGAAAAATCTTATCATGATCGGAGAAGGCCAACACGTCCAGCCACAGGGCGTTTGAAAGTATGCAAGTCAAAGGAAGTTGGGAAAACATATATAGGGAGTGTGTTCCAGACTTTACCAGTAGAATATATGTAAGATTGAGCATAGCGGTTAAGTCTTGGGTCTGAGAGTTGGACAGAGAAAGGATGAGACTGTGTAGAAAGGAGTGTAGCACGAGTTCTTCTCAATGGAGGGAAATGCGACGAGAGAGTTCAGAAGAGCAGAGTCCGTTGTAATAACGATAGTAAAGAGAGAGTGAAGCAACAATTCGACGGGCAGAAAGAGATTGAAAAGAGTTAGTAAGAGCAGGAGAGTTGATGAGACGAAAAGCCCTAGACTCCACCTTCTTAAGGAAAGCTGTATGAGTGGAAAAACCACAGATGTGCGAAGCACACTCCATTCAAGGGCGAACAACACCCCTATACAGAACCCCTATACCACCTCAGAACACCCAACCTCTTAGAAGCTTGTTTAGAAAGAGAAGTAATGTGATCTTTACAAGAAAGATCACGAGAAAAGGATACTCCAAGAATAATAAGAACAGAAGAAGGTTTGAGTTGTGTGTTTTCGAAGAAGATATCATAGTTGTGTGGAAGATTGTGTCGAGTGGAGAGATGGAGGAACTGAGTTTTTGAGGCATCAAAAACAACCATGTTTTCTCTGCCCCAATTTGAAATACGAGAAAGATCAGAGGTTAGTTGCTCCAAGGCTACCCTTCTCGAGTCTATCAACTGCTGTTGGGTGGGACGTTTTTCAAACTGGAAGGAATAATGAAGGGTGGAGTCATCAGCATTCGAGTGGATAGGTGATGAGGTAATAGAGAGAAGGTCATTAATGAAAAGCAGAAAAAGTGTTTGGGATAGGACAGAACCCTGAGGAACACCACTATTAATAGATTTAAAGGAAGAACGGTGGCCGTCTACAACAGCTGCTATAGAACGACCGGAAAGGAAATTAGAGAGATGGATAGATACCGAAAGAGGGAAGTTTAGAAATCAAAGCTTTGTGCCAGACTCTATCGAAGGCTTTCGATATGTCCAGCGCCATAGCAAAAGATTCACCGAAACGCCGAAGAGTGGAGGACCAAGAGTCAGAGAGAAGGGAAAGAAGATCACCAGTAGAGCGTTTCTTATGAAAGCCTTAATAGCGATCTGAGATAAGATTAGAAGAATTGAGATGTTTCCAAATCTTCCTGTTAAGGATTGATTCGAAAACTTTAGAGAGAGCGGAGGTCAAAGAAATAGGACGGTAGTTGGAGGGTTGA
>SEYY01008865.1:25000-27500 GCA_009176605.1 Armadillidium nasatum
GAATTGGACAATCATATTTTACTCTTAATGGCTTCCTAGTAACATATGTAAACCGAAAATTATAAAACTTATTCTCATAAAGCCTCGATTTCATCGATTTCCGATCCAGTTTAGATAAAGGAAAAAAAAGCTTTAGATGCTTTACCAATTAACAGATCGGTTTCGTTTTCCCAGCTGTAAAGACCTATAAAACTGAGATTTATCACCTAAGAAAATTTTAGTTACCCTTCATAAATTGTTCGAGGAAAGATTATTGTGATCATGAACCTCATTCTTTCTCTTTCTCTTTTCTTATTTTTTTCTTTCCATTTTTTATTCCATTTTTTGTGGGTGATTATTTGTAAGAAAAAAAAAAAAAAAAAAAACTCTTAATCGTAATTTTGGAGTCTGCAAATGATTACGCAAAAAATTACTACATAAAAAATGAAGTCATTACAAGCTATACTTAAAAAACCTTTTTTGTTGCTATTCTCAGAGGGACCTAATTTAACACTCGTTCTATTTGTTAAAAGTAATATTTTTGTGAGGTAATTAAGTCCATAATGTTGAGACATGTTTTGATTAAGTTATTTCAGATCTTTTTCCTTTTTAAACGTTTGCAACGAATAAGAATTACACAACCAAACCTTTGCAATAGAGATGAGATTTATTTACGCTCTTTCGAATTTCCTTTAACGAGGAAAAAAGAAATAAACCTAAAAACAACTTTTTAAGGACAATATTTCACACTTAATGCTTCTAATAAGCATAGTTATGTCTTCGTCTACATTTCAAGTTTATTATTCATCCCTTATATATATATATATATATATATATATATATATATATATATATATATATATATATATATATATATATATATATATATATATATATATATATATATATATATATATATATATATATATATATATATATATATATATATATATATATATATATATATATATATATATATATATATATATATATATATATATATATATATATATATATATATATATATATATATATATATATATATATATATATATATATATGTAAAAAGGTTTACTTCTGGGAAATCTTAACGGCAAATACCTTCAAAAATGTTCACATCCTTTTTCGTAACAGACGTTTCGAGAAAAGCTTTGCCCATCATCAGTGTACTAATCGAAAATTAAAAATATTATGGTGTACAATATTCACAAATTAATTCAAGCAACTTCCACTTCCTTATAGATTAAGATGTCTAGGAAAAAATTACAAAAATATCAATAAGACTAATTGGTCGAGAATTTCTTTTAATTTAACATGTGGCAAATGTACTAAATAGTTATATTTTGAAGACTAGATGAAATTTATAAAACTGTAATAATAATAATAATAATAATAATAATAATAATAATAATAATAATAATAATAATAATAATAATAATAATAATAATAATAAGAAGAAGAAGAAGAAGAAGAAGAAGAAGATTAATTATTATTATTATTATTATTATTATTATTATTATTATTATTATTATTATTATTATTATTATTATTATTATTATTATTATTATTATTATTATTATTATTATTATTATTATTATTATTATTATTATTATTATTATTATTATTATTATTATTTTGCGAATGTTAGTAAAGAATTTTTTTACAACTTCCTATGTTTTAAATTTTCCTATTATCTATCTATTTACCTATCTCTCTATCTAAAATTGATCTTCTCCATGACTCTCTCTTTCTTTCTTTGCTTCTGTTGGAGAGACAGATCAACATATCGTTCTATTGACTTTTCAAATGAACAAAAGCCTGAGTTCGAAATTAAACTTAAAATTGAAATTTCCTCCAATACATATTGCAGCTTTATGCAATGAACCCCCGTCACCCCCCACCCCTTAAAGGATATGTACATGTGTATCCATATATAGAAACACACATAAAATAATTGTTTCCAATGGAATTTATAATACTCTTTTGTGTACAAAGAAACTCTGAGAGAAAACCTATTTGGGCGAAGTCAATCAAGACGCAAAGTGAAGGAATAGCCACGTTTCGCCCTTTAAACTCCTTTCAATTGCTTCATTTCTTCAATCGTCTCTCTCTATTTAAATAGAAATTGCTCACAGATCCGAAGCGACTCTCTCGAGGACTCAAAATTCTCCAGTGGAAACCTCTCCCAATTTTGTTACTCAAGAATCACTATATTTTATTTCTTTTATGTGCCATTATAAAAGTTATTTAAATAGCTCCTAAAACTTCTATCCCTCTCTCTCTCTCTCTCTTATATATATATATATATATATATATATATATATATATATATATATATATATATATATATATATATATAATATATATATATATATATATATATATATATATATATATATATATATATATATATATATATATATATATATATATATATATATATATATATATATATATATATATATATATATATATATATATATATATATATATATATATATATATATATATATATATATAT
>SEYY01008866.1:0-7500 GCA_009176605.1 Armadillidium nasatum
TATATATATATATATATATATATATATATATATATATATATATATATATATATATATATATATATATATATATATATTATTATATACTATTATTACGATTTTAATTATTATCTCTCTCGATATCCATATCAAATACGATGGATACCGACACACATTTGGGACGAAACCCTGATTAACATATCCTATATCAAATCGAAATATATTTATCCAGATTTCCTTGAAAATAATAGCTCATATGAAGCAAATTATTTGTCATTATATCATCAAAACTTGAAAAGACTTCAAAAATTTTATGACGAATTCCTTAACTTTTTAAGCTATCAAAACATTAATCTTGATTTCGAAGTATTGAGCGAAACATTCTTAAATGAACATAATAAAAACGTTCATTCCTTGCCAGGATATACCGGAACTCATCTTGTGAGGTCAAACATGTGCTGGGGAGGGATTAAGAAAAGAGATTTGCGAACATCCCAAAATAGTATTTTCAATTATAAATGTTAGCATAGAATTACATTCTCGAAAATAACAGTCGTTGGGATTTATAGACTCCCAAGTGCGTCAAAAGAAGAATTCATAAATTCTCTTGTATACCTTAATTCAAACACACTTTAACATAAAGGTGATAATTGCCGGTGATTTCAATATTGATCTGTGTAATCATAGCTCCTCTTCAGGTAACAACCCTTTTTCCAACGTAATAATGTCAAATGGCCTGATCAACTATATAATACTACCTTCTCTTCCAAATAACATTGAGGATAGTGACCCCACTTTTCTGGATCACGTATGGGGTAATTTAGACTGTAATATCAAATCTTTTGTAATTAAGACGGACATTTCAGACCATTATCCCTGTCTTGTAAAATTTAATGTTAATAAAACACGAACCCTTACTACCGTTAAATAGAACGAGAACAACAAGAAAATTATTTGTAAATAAGGTAAACAGTATTAACTTTTCATTCATACAGAATGAGCAAATGGTTATCGATCGTAAATTCAACATTGTTTTAAAGTCATTAAACATATGCTATAATAACTCTTTCCCGATATATAAAATAAACAATTAGAACCAAAAAGAATTCAAAACCCTTGAATGATACTTAAAATCTTTCGGTTTCATCACTTACTAAATCTATCCCTGTTAAAACAACAACATAAAATCTTGAATAAAAAATTGCTTGCAACTTCTTAAATATATAGCTTTCATAGCAACCAAATTCGAAGAGATACGTCTATAAACTTGCCAAATAACTCGCATATAAATCCTCCATTCTATCGATTAGAAAAAGCTGGGCAATCAGTGACCTATAAATCAACAAAGCTTTTTAATGAATTCCCGACAGAATTAAAAAACGAAAGATCATTGATAGCTTTTACTCACAAAATCAAAAACAATTATTTTAATCTCCTTTATTATTATTATTATTATTATTATTATTATTATTATTATTATTATTATTATTATTATTATTATTATTATTATTATTATTATTATTATTATTATTATTATTATTATTATTATTATTATCATTATTGTTATTATTATTATTATTATTATTATTATTATTATTATTATTATTATTATTATTATTATTATTATTATTATTATTATTATTATTATTATTATTATATTATTATTATTATTATTATTATTATTATTATTATTATCATTATTATCATTATTACTATTATTATTATTTTTATTATTATTATCGTTATTATCTATTATTATTATTATTATTATTATTATTATTATTATTATTATTATTATTATTATTATTATTATTATTATATATTATAATTATATAATATTCCTATAATACAAGTGATATCATACACTAACAGTAGTATTGTACTATATTTACTATTATTACTGCTGGAGATGGTATTTATTATTATTGTTATTATTATTATTACTATTATTAATTTCATTATGGTTACTATAATTAACTATTATTATAGTTATTATTATTATTATTATTATTATTATTATTATTATTATTATTATTATTATTATTATTATTATTATTATCATTTCTTAATATTTTTATAATTATTGTTTTTATTATTACTATTATTATCATTGCTTTATCGTTACTTTTCTTTAATTATATTACTTTTACTGAAATTAATTGTAGAATTAATACTAAAATCCAGTTCCCGTTATTATTATTTCTATTATTACTACTTACTATTATTGTTGTTGTCTTCTTCAATGATACTATTGTTATCATTCTTGTTCTCATTATTGTTATTATTATTATTAATTATTATTATTATTATTATTATTATTATTATTATTATTATTATTATTATTATTATTATTATTATTATTATTATTATTATTATTATTATTTATTATTATTATTATTATTATTATTATTATTATTATTATTATTATTATTATTATTATTATTATTATTATTATTATTATTATTATTATTATTATTATTATTATTATTATTATTATTATTATTATTACTTTGGGCTCAGACCACAAATTCAACCTGTAGAAGCTCTTTTTAGTTCTGTACCAATAAATATTAAGTATACGCTGAATTGTTTATTTGAATTTTGTTACTGAAAAATGAATAAAGATTAAAGCTCAAAGATTACCAATATTTCTGATAATAGTTATCATGACTTGATACTTCTTGTTAGTATTAGAATTAATATAATCATTATTATTGCTATCCTTACTGCTTTATGCATTATTATTAGTATAATTATACTGTTTGATACTAAGTACTTCAACACCCCACGATTGTGGGAAAGGTTGTGAGTATGATATATATATATATATATATATATATATATATATATATATATATATATATATATATATATATATATATATATATATATATATATATATATATATATATATATATATATATATATATATATATATATATATATATATATATATATATATATATATATATATATATATATATATATATATATATATATATATATATATATATATATATATATATATATATATATATATATATTATTTTTCTTCTCTGAATTACTCAAGAATTCCACATAATAAAATGAAAGTTCGTCTTGGCGAATACGACTTTGGGACATCGAATGAAAGCAAAGTATCTGACTTTAACATTGAAAAATTTTTTTATCCTAAGTAAGTATTAATTTTTAATATTAGTTTCATTTTATTTTACTGACACATTTTCTGATTAGAATATGATAAGCTTCTCGATTATATTTTGATAAATTATATTTAGAAGATTTTAAAGGTTTCTTACTTACCATCTTCGAAAATAAACAATTCGAAATTTCATCTGACCTAAAATTGGAACTACTGCCCTAAACGATCTTGCTTGGAAGAGTCACAGTGTCTTATTCACTAAGCAAATTTCTGAGAGGTTGGATGTTTCTTTGAGTTAATAATGAAATTTACTCACACTACCCCAACTGCTTATCGTTCGGTCCTGTATAAAAATACTTTGTATATCTGGAACGGTTTCACAAATTTAGCTCATTTTGAAAAGGTTGAGTGTATGGATTTTGATCTGGTTAAATTTTCAGAATTCCCAAATTCTCTCTATCTCATTCTATCTTATCCGGTTAATTTTTATGTCAGTTTCCGTATGTTTTGGCTATTACAACGGACATTACTTTTCTTAACTCTTTCGTAGCATACATCTAACTCTGAGAAGAGTTCGAGCATTTCCTTCCACTGAATCTCAAACTTTCTCTCTGATCTCGGACTTAACAGCATTCCTCACTCTTACACGACTTCTGCTGGTAAAACCTAAAATATTCTTCCTGGTTTTATTTTCCTCACTTCCCCTGACTTTCACAGTTTTAACTATGATTGACCGAGGTCTTAGATTTTCCGGACAGCCACACTCGACACCGAATTAAGAGATAATGAAGAGTCACTTTACCGTACCACAATGCAGAGCCAATCATTTTTTCAACCCCATAAGGAGAGATAATCTTTAATTCGGCCTATAAGAAAGGAATGTCTCACGATTCTGTACCATGAATAATCTGAGAAAAAATGGTAGAATTTTAGAGAGGATTAAAATTTAAAATAAAGAAAGGTTTTGAAAAAAATACACAAAAAAAAAAATTATATTTAAAAAAAAAATTGAAAAAAGTAACAAATATCAGTAATCCGATAAGGAACCTAATGTTCCTACTGGGACGCTAAAGAATTACGGATACAATCCACAACTACTAATATGATGCAAAAAATGCATAAAATGGAAGGAGTGGGCATAAATTGGTAATAAAAGATGCTCGTTAAAATCTATAGCGAAGGAATGGATGAGTAAAGATATAGTAAGCTAATAATAACAATTATCCTGGAAGGTAAAATAGGAAAAAGATTTTTTAAGAGTGAACCAAAAGACACTTTATGTTAAACCATTACATTCAATTAGCTATTTATGAAACTGAGCCTAACATGATATAAATCCCCAATATTTGGAGATAGCGGCCCCGTTAACTCAGATGAAGAGCACTCGTCTATCAAGACAGAGTACCAGGGTTCGAGACCTGGCCAGGGCTGGAAATGTGAGCGGTTTTTCCTTGTGCTTAGCTCCGAATGACTCAGTCGTTAAACGAGTACATTAGTGAAGTGCTCTTGTCACTGATGGGAAATAATCTCCAGCATCCGCGATAGGCCTAACCAAACCAGAACTATCTACCGTGGGCCCGTAAAACAAAATGATCTTGCTCGAAAGATCCCACTGACAGGACGTAAGTCCTTCCTGGGAGATGAAGATTATTTATTATTTATTATTTGGGGAAATCTATTATTAATAAATTCACCTGATTCTAAAAAGTGAAGTATTCGTTTCAAAATTGAACTCACGTGTAAATAGACCCCTTACTTGCGTCATGAGAAAAGGTAAAGCTAAGACTATACAAACGTGATGAATATGTTGACAAACCTGTATATATATATATATATATATATATATATATATATATATATATATATATATATATATATATATATATATATATATATATATATATATATATATATATATATATATATATATATATATATATATATATATATATATATATATATATATATATATATATATATATATACTACCGTCCCATTTCTTTAACCTCCGATCTATCTTAAGTTTCCGAATCTATCCTTAACAGGTAGATTTGGAAACCTCTCAATTCTTCAAATCTTACCTCTGATCTCTTATCTCTGACTCTGAATCTTGATCTTCCGCTCTTCGACATTTCGGTGAGTCTTTTGCTGTCGCCCTGAACATATCGAATGCTTTCGATAGAGTCTGGCACAAAGCTATGATTTCCAAATTTCCCACTTTCGGAATATCCTTTTCTCTATGGCTTCCCTCTGATTTCCTTTCAGGTCGTTCTATAGTAGCTGCTGTAGACTTCCATCGTTCATCCTATAAATCAATTAATAGTTGTGTCCCTCAGGAATCTGTCTTATCCAAAACACTTTTTCTGCTATTCGTTAATGACCTTCTCTCTGTTACTTTATCTCTTATCCACTCCTATTCCGATGACTCCAACCTTCGTTACTCCTTTCCATCTGAAAGGCGCCCCTCCCAGCAGCAGTTAATAGACGCAAAGAAGGTAGCTTTGGAGCAACTGACATCTTATCTATCTCATTTTTCAAATTGGGACAGAGGAAACATGGTTGTTTTCAATGCCATCAAAACTCAATTCCTCCATATCTCTACTCGACACAATCTTCCACACAACTATGATATCTTCTTCGAAAATGGACAACTTTAACCTTCATCTCTCCTTAATACACTTGGTGTTTCCTTTTCTCGTGATCTTTCTTGGAAAGACCACATTGCTTCTCTTTCTAAACAAGTTTTTAAGAGGTTAGGTGTTCTAAGGCATCTTCAGAATTTCCTCACTCCACCCCAGTTGCTTGCTCTTTATAGGGGTGTTGTTCGTCCCTGTAGGAGTACGACTCACATATCTGGGGTGGTTCCTCTCACACAGCTCTCCTTAAAAATTTGGAGTATAGGGCTTTTCGTCTTATAAACTCTCTTCCTCTCACTAATTCTCTCCAGTCTCTTTCTGCGCGTAGTACTCTTGCGTCACTCTCTCTATACTATCGTTATTACAATGGACACTGCTCTTCTGAACTCTCTCATGGAATATCTCCTCCATTGAGAACAGATATTTCGACACGCCTTTTTACACAGTCTCATCTTTTCTCTGTCTAACTCTCTGACCTTAGACTGAACAGCTATGTTCAATCTTTTATGTACCCTACTGGTAAAGTCTGGAACACACTCCCTTCATCTATTTTCCTAACTTCCTATGACTTACACACCTTCAAACGCCGTCTATCGGGACAATTTTGGATAGTCTGTAGAGAATATATATATATATATATATATATATATATATATATATATATATATATATATATATATATATATATATATATATATATATATATATATATATATATATATATATATATATATATATATATATATATATATATATATATATATATATATATATATATATATATATATATATATATATATATATATATATATATATATATATATATATATATATATATATATATTAAACAGCTATAATCTTCGTACTGGTGATAACGATATTGGTCTTCTTAAACTGGAACGTCCAACTTCATTTTGGCGATTTCATTTCGCCTGTCTGTTTATCACCTCGATTTGAAACTTTTGAAAATCGACTAGGAATTGTGATCGGTAAGCTAATATATATATATATATATATATATATATATATATATATATATATATATATATATATATATATATATATATATATATATATATATATATATATATATATATATATATATATATATATATATATATATATATATAGTATATATATATATATATATATATATATATATATATATATATATATGTATATATATATATATATATATATATATATATATATATATATATATATATATATATATATATATATATATATATATATATATATATATATTGTATATATATATATATATATATATATATATATATCCTCGGGCTGGCAAAGACCAGAGGCCTACTAATATCCACAGGACTTGGGAGCCTATCAGGTCCTTGTCTTTCAAGGCCGACATGACTAGATACACGGCGTTTAAAGTGTGCAAGTCGAAGGAAGTTGGGTAAACAGATAAAGGGAGTGTGTTCCAGACTTAACCAGTAGAATATATGTAAGAATGAGCATGGCGGTTAAGTCTGGGGTCAGAGAGTTGGGTACAGAGAAAGAATGAGACTTTGTAAAAAGTCTAGTCGCACGAGCTCTTCTCTATGAAGGAGGTATACTACGAGAAGAGTTTAGAAGAGCATTGTCCCGTTGTAATAGCGATAGTATGGAGAGAGTGATGCAATTATTCGACGGGTAGAAAGAGATTGGAGAGAGCAAGCAACTGGGGTGGCGTAAAAAAATCACGAAGGCACCTCAGAACACCCAACCTCT
>SEYY01008866.1:15000-17500 GCA_009176605.1 Armadillidium nasatum
TCTACTTTCTTTTATCGAAGTTTTGTTTGCATTAATCATGCATAAAAACACATTATTATTAAGTTGCTTTTATTAACCTGTGTATCATTTTATACTGTTATTTACCGCTTTTTAATTAAACTGTTTTAGTTTCATATTATTATTATTATTATTATTATTATTATTATTATTATTATTATTTTATTATTATTATTTTCCTGAAAGAATGAATTTAAAAATGTTAAATATTTTTGTATTATCAATTTTGCAAATAATATTATTTAGTGCTATCAGTAATAGTCTCAAAGTTAATGATGGTGAGTATTATATATATATATATATATATATATATATATATATATATATATATATATATATATATAATATATATATATATATATATATATATATATATATATATATATATATAATATATATATATATATATATATATTATATATATTATATTATATGTATATATATATATATATGAATTCAATTAGATAAAGCGGTGACCATCTGGGATTCTACCCTTCGTATTAATTTTATATCAATATAATATAATAATATATAATAATAATAATAATAATAATAATAATAATAATAATAATAATAATAATAATAATAATAATAATAATAAGGTGCCCCAAATTCTGTTTTTGTAGATTCAAATCTAGAATATTTATCTTTAATGAAAGTTAGTAATTTTCACGTAGATTTAATCAATCTATAAATAATATTCTAAGTTGATATATCTCTGTTTACTATATAGCAATTGGTCATCACTATTTGTTATGTATTATGTGTTTCTTGAATATACTGTATATTTTCCCTATGTTCATTTGTTACTAATGTTCTGGTAGCTTTGGCTTGTTTTACTATCACTCTTCGGAATTCTTCAAAGTCTGATTCGAACAATTTAGGTTAGGTTAGGTTAGGTTAGGTTAGGTTAGGTTAGGTTAGGTTAGGTTAGGTTAGGTTAGGTTAGGTTACATTTCTATGTCATCAGCAACTCTTAATATACTAATTTCATCAAGCTTTTCTCAGTTTTGTGTTCTGAATATTTCCATAGTGTTTTATAATAATTATGGTGAAGTTGTATCTTTCTTGTCCGTCTTCTCTTTTAATTTGTCTCGTTATACTCCGTTTCAGTTAATTTAAATCTAACATTACAATATATTTCATATGGTTTCCAAATACCCTAATTATTTAGAGCATTTATTGCGTGGCTTTAGCTAAATGAGTTTTATGCTTTATCATCAATTACAAAAGAAATGTGTCGAAGCTTTCTAAATTCGTTACTCTTTTAATTAAAATGTGATCATATACTTGGATGTAATCATTTATGTTATAGTCATTACTAAATCTTTCTTGTTCATGTGTTTAAAAAAAAAATTATTACATTGTGAAACAATTACGCAAGTTATTATTTTTTTTAAAAAAATTAATATTTAAGTTATTATATTACCTGTAATTATATTAAAAAAATTTTTTTTTTGGGGGGGGGTGGAGGGTTTGTAAAGATGCATGACGTTATTTGTCTATTGTCAGGGATAAGACAGAGCAGAAAAAGACTCTTTTTCTTTTCTTGTTTGTTTTATCATAATGGGTCTGATGAGGGCCCTGCGTTTCGTGCTGAAAGGTAGTTCTGTTTTATTTTATTGGTTATAATGTTTTACAAAAAAAATAGGCGCGATTATTTTTTTTTTTTTCTTTTTATTATATATATATATATATATATATATATATATATATATATATATATATATATATATATATATATATATATATATATATATATATATATATATATATATATATATATATATATATATATATATATATATATGCATTTTATTTCAAGTATTTTTATACATTATTCCAGCTTGTTTATTCAAAGAAGAAGGATTTCCCTTATCATTTGTCACAACTCCTTACATTCATTTTTTTATTCCTCATAACTGGGCCAATAACGAAGACAATCTGAATCATCTTAAAATAAAACTGTTCAATACAAATTTAGTGTTGAGACATCCTTTAAGCTCAAAGAAAGAATCTAATGAGATTAACATACCACTAAATGAATTGAATGTCGGATGGAATAAGATATATTTTAGAAAAAGAAGAAATAAAGTGCAAGTGGTAACTGACAATTCAGGTTCTCGCAAAGTCGTTCAAAATTTTACTCTTAGCGAAGATTTTGACTCGGATGTTGCTCCTCAGGCTACTCTTGTCACTGGACTGTACTCGCTTGGTAAATGCTTAAATGGTAAGATCCTAAAAACATTGTTTTTTTGTAGTATCTAGATTCTTGACATATTCTAGTTAGGCCAATAAATGTTGTAAATCGGTTGGGCGTATTTATCTCGTATGCCGATCTTGGTATAAAATTTTTATAGGTTAGTGACGTAATACAAATGTTTAGTCTCTCAGTGCAAAGAACCAATCATTATCAAGCAACTATGTTGAGTTGGAAACGGAGTCAAAGTCTGAGAATTTTCTTTTTTATAAACTTGAATCG
>SEYY01008866.1:25000-32500 GCA_009176605.1 Armadillidium nasatum
TGAAACTTTTGAAAATCGACTAGGAATTGTGATCGGTAAGGCTAATATATATATATATATATATATATATATATATATATATATATATATATATATATATATATATATATATATATATATATATATATATATATATATATATATATATATATATTATATATAATATATATATATATATATATATATATATATATATATATATATATATATATATATATATATATATATATATATATATATATATATATATATATATATATATATATATATATATATCCTCCTATGGGCAAAGACCAGAGGCTTACCAATATCCTCAGGAGTTGGGAGCCTATCAGGTCCTAGTCGTTAAAGGCCGACATGACCCAATACACGGAATTTAAAGTGTGCAAGTCGAAGGAAGTTGGGTAAACAGATAAAGGGAGTGTGTTCCAGACTTTAACAGTAGAGTATAAGTAAGATTAAACATAGCGGTTACGTCAGGGGTCGGAGAGTTGGACAGAGAAAGGATGAGACTGTGTAGAAAGGCGTGTCGCACGAGCTTTTCTCAATGGAGGAGATATGCGACGAGAGAGTTCAGAAGAGCAGTGTCTGTCGTAATAGTGATTGTATGGAGAAAGCGATGCAATTATTCGACGGGTAGAAAGAGGTTGGAAAGAGTTAGTAAGAGTAAAAGAGTTTATAAGACGAAAGACTCGAGACTCCACCTTTTCGAGAAAAGCTGTATGTGTGGAACGGACCCAGGTGTGCGAGGGGTACTTCAAACAGGGGCAAACAACCCCTCTATAAAGAGCAGCAACTCTGGTGGCGTAATAAAAACACGAAGGCGCCACAGAACACCCAACCTCTCAGAAGCTGGTTTAGAAAGAGAAGTAATGTGATCTTTTTAAGTAAGACCACGTGAAAAAAGTTTGAGTCGAGTGTTTTCGAAGTTGTGTGGAAGGTTGTGTCGAGTAGAAAAATGGACGAATTGAGTTTCTAAGGCATTGAAAATGATCATGTTTTCTCTGCCTCAATTTGAAATACGAGAAAGATCAAAGGTCAGTTTCCCTAAGGCCACCTTTCTTGTAACAATTAACCACCTTTGGGAGTGGGGTCTTTCGAAGTGAAAGGAGTAATTAAGGGAGGAGTCATCATCATACGAGTGGATAGGTGAAGAAGTAATAGAGAGAAGGTCATTAATGAAAAGTAGAAAGAGAGTTGGAGAAAGGACAGATCCTTGAGGAACACCACTATTTATAGATTTAAAGTTTAGAACAATGGCCGTCTACAAAAGCTGCTATAGAACGACTAGAATGGAAATTAGTGAGAAGATCACAGAGAGAAGGATTCATTCCGAAAGAGGGAAGTTTGGAAATTAAAGCTTTCTGCCAGACTCTATCGAAAGCTTTCGATATGTCTAACGCCTCAGCGAAAGATTCACCAAATTGCCGAAGAGAGAAGGACCAAGAGTCAGAAAGAAGGGAAGGAAGATCACCAGTAGAAAACCATACTGGCGATCAGGGAAAAGATTGAAAGAATTGCGATCTTTCTAAATCTTCCTGTTAAGGATAGATTTGAAAACTTTAGAATGAACGATAGTAAAAATATAGGCCGATTGTCAGAGGTTTGAGAGGTGCTCCTTTTCTTCGTCATAGCTTGAATGAGCTTACGTTTTCAGCAAGAATGGAAAGCCGAAGTAGAAAGACAAAGACGAAATAGTTTACCAAGGTATGGTGCAAGCTCGGAAGCACAAGTTTTGAGAACTGCAGAAGGAATTCCATCAGGACCATACTCCTTCTTAGTGTTAAGCTCAGACAGAACAGAAAAGATGTCTTTTGAAGAAATTACAATATTAGGCATAAATGAGTTAGATGGGTTTGAAGGAGAAGGAATAGCTCCGGAATCGTCTAAGGTAGAGTTAGAGGCAAAAGTTTTGGAGGGGGTTAAAGGAGAAGGAATAGCTCCGGAATTGTATTGTATAGAGTCAAAAGAGTTGACATTTTTTTGCAAAATGCCACTATGGGCGAGAGGAAGAGGATCCAGATAGATTATTGCATTTACGACGGAGAAAAGAGTATTTGGTGTCACGAAGAATAGATTTTGCAACGATTCTGGATTGAAATATAAGTTGCATGAGTTTCTGGAGTTTTAAGACGATGATAATTCCTGAAGGCAGCATCCCTGCAGTGGATAGCAAGAGAACAAGCAGAGTTAAACCAAGGTTTGTTAGGTTTAGAATTATATATATATATATATATATATATATATATATATATATATATATATATATATATATATATATATATATATATATATATATATATATATATATATATATATATATATGGCACCATGCTTCAAATTTGAATGAAAATATTTTGAAATTAAATTAGAATACTGTAATTTCTTCGTACATTTTGCTATTTATTTATACATAATAATTTTCATTAATTTATATATTGATATAACTTTTATGCAATCTGCATCTACATCTACATCTTCTCCATGGAGGTTTTTCATCCTGTCAGTGGGACCAGCATATTTCACCATCTGCTCTTAAAAGTCCATCTCCTAGATTGCTCTAAAAGATCATATGTATGTTTCAGTGCTAGTCCTTGAGTTTTATTTTAACTTCCAGTTAGGATTTTCACCCTTTCAGTGGGACTAACATCTTTTCCATCTAACCTCTAAACACTTTCTCAAAGAGCTCTCCAGAAGATCATGTTTCTCGGAGCTGTGGTTTCCCATGCTGTTCCTGGAGTTGTTACAAGCAGTAAGTAATAATTATAAAGCCGAGTTGCTAGTCCTGTCGCCCTTGCTTTTGACTTCCCTCACAAGATCCAACCCTGTCGTCTAATCCAGAATCTTCTCTTCTCTTCTCAATGCTCCATCTGATGCTTCTTTCTTTTCTTTTCCCATTTGTTTTTAAGTGCGCCCACTCCCGACGAGAGCCAAATCATACATGTTTTTTTTTTATTTTAATTTTATATGTGCAGTAATTTTATTGTATTTTCTTCATTATGACCTTGATAATGGGTAGAAGTACAGAATCAATCACCCGAAACTAGTCGACAATAAATTATGTTTATATTTGTTTTGGTTATTATAGCTATTATATATATATATATATATATATATATATATATATATATATATATATATATATATATATATATATATATATATATATATATATATATATATATATATATATATATATATATATATTATGATCGAAATGTATTTGCCTATTGCAGAACACAAGGATTTACTAGGAGTTTGTGGTATAACGTCCTCTGGTTTTTGCTTGTTATATTAATTTTGCATTGTTCCAATTTCATTTATCAATCTTTTTTCAGGTTTCTTTTCTAGAAAGTTTAAGGTTTAATTTTAGACCTTTTTTGCTCATCTAAAATGTCACTTCTCCACATTGTGACTTCTAATAACTCTAGGACATGTTTATCTCTATTTCTGTTTATAAATTCTGATCATTATATCAGTATATATTGTTTGTGATTTATACTGTTGTTTCATTTCTGCCCATGCTTTTCTAAGCATCCATATTTCCATGCTTCTTCCTTTCCATTGTTCCTAGCTTCCAGAATTAAAAATTCAAAGTAGGTCATTGCAGAAAATCATAAACTGCTTAAGAATATTTTTTAAACAAAGGGTGATTTTATTACAGGCATGAAGAATTGTGTTTAACCTACCTATGCGCAATGTATAAATAAATATATAAATATATATATATATATATATATATATATATATATATATATATATATATATATATATATATATATATATATATATATATATATATATATATATATATATATATAAGGATGGGGTACACAACAATATGGTGGAACCTACAGTAACATTCTGAGAGAAGTCATGATTAAAATTTTAAAAAGAAGTGAATGTGAGGCTGCGTTTCCAGGCTTTAATCCAATTACCCCCAACATGTTTTGTGCAGGTCTTGGGGGAGGAGATTCTTGTCAGGTAAATATATATATATATATATATATATATATATATATATATATATATATATATATATATATATATATATATATATATATATATATATATATATATATATATATATATATATATATATATATATATATATATATATATATATATATATATATATATATATATATATATATATATATATATATATATATATATATATATATATATATATATATATATATATATATATATATATATATATATATATATATATATATATATATATATATATATATATATATATATATATATATATATTATATCTTGTTAACAGGGTGATTCTGGAGGGCCTTTCTTAATACAGGAGCCAGATTTACGTTGGTACGTTGTGGGTATTGTGTCCAGGGGCATTGGATGTGGTCAATTAAACCAACCTGGTGTTTATACTAAAGTTAATAATTACTTAGACTGGATTGAAAATAGAATTCTAACTTGAAATTATTTTTAACTATAATACAAATTATATTATTATTATTATTATTATTATTATTATTATTATTATTATTATTATTATTATTATTATTATTATTATTATTATTATTATTATTATTATTATTATTATTATTATTATTATTATTATTATTATTATTATTATTATTATTTTCACAATTTTCATTAATAACAATAGTTAATGTAGTTAACATGTATATTTTTATTAAAATTTAATTCTGTCATGTTGTAAGAAGGTATGGGGTCTAAAATGATCGTTCTTTAAAACAAAGCTTCTTAATGCTGAGGTCGGAAAGTGTTTCAAGAAAGCGGGGGGGGGTGTGTGCAGGGGGTCGCGAAAATATTTGCATGTTGATTGGTAGCAGAGATGAAAAACTTTTGAAAAGCCTTGCTCAAGGATGTACCTTTAAAAGGTTAGATGTTGGGAAGGTTTTTTTGGTTAGTTTTATTCTAAAAAAAAAAAATTTCTAACACAATGAAAATAATCTGGTTTAAGATGGAAATCAGGTTTATATATATGTCAGTATTATTCATTCATTTTGATTAAATTTTAAATAAATAAAACTTTTTGCTTTCATTTATCTCCAGAAAATAAACTGCTTACTTTATTCATAAACATAATACTTAAATGATTATAGGTGAACTTCTACTTTGGTTCATTAACAGCAAAAATGAACCCATGAGCTTCTTCTAACTAGAGTTAGGGGAAAAGACGGAAGAATGGTCAAATTAAAGGCCAACGTGACCTGGACCTGATACACGACGTTTGAAGGTGTTCAAGTCATAGGAAGTTGGGAAAATAGATGAAGGGAGTGTCACGGCCAAATTATGGGAGTGTGTTCCAGACCTTACATGGAGTACATGTAAGATTGAACATTGCGGTTAAGTCTGGGGTCAGAGAGTTGGATAGAGAAAGGATGAGACTGTGTAGAAAGACGAGTCGCACGAGCCCTTCTCAATGGAGGAGGTATACGACGAGAGAGTTCAGAAGAGCAGTGTCCATTTTAATAGCGATAGTATAGAGAGAGTGACGCAGCATTTCGACTGTCAGAAAGAGACTGGAGAGAATTAGGGAGAGCAGGAGAGTTTATAAGACGCAGAGTACTAGACTCCATCTTTTCATTTAAAATTTATAAGAAACCAATAAATTAGTCCCTAACAACATTTCACCTGAAGACGTTGCGAAAAAGGAACTCGGAGCATACAGGGCTGATAATATTCAGTTACCAACTGAGTAGCATTTCATCTGAACAACAATTCAAAGTTGGTAAAGGCGTGATTACTGACACACGCTCTCGATTTCTGCCACAGAATACAGAGATACTCATCTGACTAAATTACAATATTCGCGCAGTGGGTAATAGCTCTTTTTAGTCCTTAAGGAGCACAAGACATGAATAGTTGAGCTCAGCAGCCAATTGATATTCAATTGGTTGCTGAGCTCTACATATTATCGCAGTCAAGCGTCAGCGAAGACAGCGACTGCGCGATAAAGGAGACTGACTAAAAGGAAATAAGGAATGTTATTATTAATTAACTAAAAGGAATCTTATTAACGATAACGATATTAGTTCTTCTTTAAAATTTAAGCAAAGCCGCTTTTGTATCCCAAATTTCAGAGTATAAATTACGCTTGGGGTGTTAGTAATTATAATGCAGTAATATCACATGTTTTATTTTCATTAAATAAAAATAGAAAGGAAAAAAGAAAAAAAGAAGAAAAACAAACAAACCGTTAGACCTGCTCATCATTATCCTACTGTTCCTAAACAAAAAATACCTGCTCATCATTATCCTACTGTTCCTAAACAAAAAATACCTGCTCATCATTATCCTACTGTTCCTAAACAAAAAATACCTGCTCATCATTATCCTACTGTTCCTAAACAAAAAATACCTGCTCATCATTATCCTACTGTTCCTAAACAAAAAATACCTGCTCATCATTATCCTATTGTTCCTAAACAAAAAAATATATTTAAAACTTCCTTTTATAGGATCCCTTACATCCCAACTTAACAAAAATATTCTTACTGTACTTGAAGCTACATTCCCCCAGTGCCAGTTTATTCTTATAAATTATAACTCCCTCTCAATTCACACTTTCTTCAGACATAAGGAATCTATCCCAATGTTTCTCAGATCCTCATTAATTTACTTATTTAAGTGTGCCAGCTGTAATGCGGCGTTATGTAGGCCAAACTGGTCTACAATTAAAAGTGAGGATTGATAAGCATAGAGGAGTTTCCTTCAGAACTGACCTTCCTCTTTCTTCTCCGGAACACTATTATAAGACACCATGGAGATACCCATCCTTTTTCTTCTTCCGATTTCTCTATACTCCGACATTCGTCTTCTCTTCTTGATCGTAGGATATTGGAGTCTTTATATATAAAAACTCATTCCCCATCCTTAAATGATCAAGCTTCTTCTACTGTTCTTTTCACACAATGATGAAGTCCTTTTTCCCAAAATAGTCCAGCCTTTTTAATATTTCTTGGTGTTGCAAAATTTCGACTTTAGTCTTGGTTTTTGTTTGTTATTTTAATATCAATATTATTCTTATATTTTTATTATTTTATTGCAATTATTATTATTATTTTAGTATTTTATATATAGTTAATGAATTTATATTTGGTTTATATTTTAAATTAGAACTTAGATTGTGCTGAGGACGGACCGCGTTAAGGTTTGAAACGTTCACACTGTAATAAATAATATGTGGAGACCCTTGGTGTTGGCTTTAACCTTTCTGATTTTATATATATATATATATATATATATATATATATATATATATATATATATATATATATATATAATATATCTGACTAATAACAATATTCGTTAATACTTGACAGTAGTTTTCCAGACTGTGTCCACTTGAAAGTGAATAAAAATTGGTTTCCTGCATGTAGATTCAAAGAAGAATGTTAGTTTGTGTATAATATTACGCTTGAAATCCGGGTAATAAGCCAAAAATTGACTTAAATTATAAGATTCCGAATGAAAATTTCGTCTGAAAGGGAA
>SEYY01008866.1:37500-40000 GCA_009176605.1 Armadillidium nasatum
ATATATATATATATATATATATATATATATATATATATATATATATATATATATATATATATATATATATATATATATATATATATATATATATATGTTGATATTAATTACTAATTAATAACATAAGTAAATATTCTTATAACTTGTAAAATTTTGCTGCTTAAATCGAAAATTTTAATTCTACATTTCAAAAATTTTAAATTTGAATATATTAATAACTTTAAACTTGTGATACAAGTTTTCTAATTTCCTTACATTGTACGTATAGATTTTGCTAGTTAATAAAATTTTTATTTCCTTCGTAGTAAAAAGTTTTCAGAATTGTTTTTTTTTTTTTCATCTTACGAAAGATTGCGATTGTTTTTTAGAAATATTATTATTAAAGTAAATTTTCAATTATAATATTCATAATTTAAAGGTTGATTAATCTAGTAATGAAGAATGATTGCAGTGTGTTTTAAATATAAATGAGAAAGTTTTGAGAACATTGTAGAATTTTAAAAAAAGGCTTTCATTCGATCCCAAAGAAAAATGAGGCATTGCACCTGAATATTGGATAAGGATTAGATAAAGGTTGGACTTGGAACTAATAATAGTCCTAAGTTAAATATTATTAAACTTCATGGAATAGTGAAGTTAGGTTGCTTTTTTTCTGTTTCTTGCAAAACTCCAGTCAAAATTGTCGTTACATCCTACTATGTAGAACATGTATAAAGTCATAAATTTATCAATCCATTTTTATATAACAACCATCCTTACAGATCGAAATACAATGAAGCCTTTCTGTCATACCCGCTTTCCAAAATCAAGGAATGAGTCTACTTTCATTGCTAGTGAAAAGAATCTACTTCTATAGTAGAATGTGAAGCTATAGAGATATAACATAATTATTGAAGAATGATGTAGACTTCTAGAGAGAGAATTATCGTGGGTATATGAATAATTATATCATACAACAACCACACACAAGTACACTATATCAATAACAATCAGAAAAAAAATTTGTAAACATGATAGCTTATAGTAAATCCTCAGAAAATATATTTTGAGCTGTGCCAGTCAGTTTGCCCAAGTTACATATACAAATTATTTGTCTAAATTTCATGAATGAGTCCATCTAATGACCTTAAATAATTTCAAATAGCAAAATTGGACTTTAGAAATGCGTTACAAAGGTTTTAAGCAGACTTTGGGGTAAGAAATTATTGAAAATGGAAGCCTTATGGAAAAAATTCTTACTCTTCTATAGAATTTCATTATTTATAACTTTCAGCATGTCTGACTCAGTGGTATGGAGCAGAAGAAAGTAATCCTAGTTCAGACTGGCTCTGCCTTAAATTTGGAAAATATCTAATTTCAACTATGTGTTCGACAACCAATATTTTTAAAAAGAAATCTTTGCAATACTTAAAACATCTACCTTTCTTTCTTCTAATTCGTCGTGATGGCTCAGTTGCTAATACTCCTTCTGAAAAGTCAGATCTTTTCGGCCTCTTTTATTAATCCATTCAACCATGAACGATTTCGGCTCCTTCTCCTCTCAGGTGTCGCATGTCATGATCAGGTCCATGGAATCCTGAGAACTATGAATGTCAGGAAGGCCAGCTGCCCCGATGGCATTCCTCACCGTGTTCTGAGAGAGTGTGCGTCTGTGCTGGCACCTGTCCTTGTTCAACTCTACTCTCTATGCCTTAATACCACTACTTTTCCTCAATGCTGGAAGTGGGTATATGTTCAGCTTATCCCCCAAAAAGGTAGCCTCTCTGACCCTTCTAACTATCGACCTATAGCTCTCACTTGTGCTCTGTCTAAAATCTTTGAAACTCTTCTTAACTCTCATTTCCTGGATAATCTAGGACAATTTTAATCTTTCTTTTCATGAGCCATCTTTTCAGATCCACTTCTAACTCTGTTCATTTTTATGCCGATAACTCAACTCTCCACTTTTCTACTCATTTCAAATCTGCTCTCTGGTTTGTTTTAAGAGTTGCTTCTTGTTTTCAACTTTCTGGCTCTATTCTTGCTTATCTGGGAGGGATTTCCCGGTGAGGTAGCCTCAACCTTGTGAAATTCAATTCTTTAAAAATTCAACTTCTTCACATCTCCCTCTCAAAAACACCTTCCAACTTTCCTATCTCCTTCGATGGCTTTCCCGTCTTACCTGTAAACAACATTAACATTCTTGGCCTGAATGTAAACAATAAACATTCTTAGGACCTCATATCACAATGGTTGCTAGGGCAGCTTCAAGGAAGCTAGGAATACTGTTCAGATTGCAAAAAAAATTTTCTTCCGAACAGTTGCTAAATTTATATAAAGGTCTTTTCCGTCCTTGTATGGAGTACTGTTCTCACTTTTGGGGGGGTTCCGGTTCCACCTTTCTTTTTTGCATAGGGTTGAGTCTAAGGCTAAAATATTAATAAACAGTCCGCTACTTTCAAACTCACTTGACCCTCTGTCTCTGCGACCTCACGTTTATGCATTACAACGACAGTTGCTC
>SEYY01008866.1:45000-57500 GCA_009176605.1 Armadillidium nasatum
TTTTAAGAGTAGATAGAGAAAGATGCTAGTTCCACTGACAGGGTGAAAGCCCTTCCTGGGAAAGGATGTAGATGTAGATGTAGATGCAGATGTAGATGTAGTATATATATATATATATATATATATATATATATATATATATATATATATATATATATATATATATATATATATATATATATGTATGTGTGTGTGTGTGTATGTGTGTGAATGTGACAATGTGACATTTATGACATCCGCAGATAAAGATCTATTTCTACATCCGTGATTTTATGGATGTTGTTCTTTACAATTTTATCTAAAATACATTAAACAAATTTAAATATTATAAAAACGAAAGTCAATTTTAATTAAACATTTGAGAATCTTACCTTAAATATTCTTCCAATAAAAGTTATTTAATTAAATTTACTAATAGTGAAAAGTAGAAAGATTTGAAAATGGAGAGTGGTTTTTTTTTTTCGCTTTTGAACACGTTACCAGAATGTGAAATTATGGCCCAATGCATTATGAATTTCACTAATATAATTGCTATTCATTAGTTTAACTAATATCCACCCGTTTATGAATATGTTTAAATGCTCACTCGTTTATTAATGCGGTCAAATCTCCACCTACTCATGAATATATTCAAATGTCCACTCATTTAACAGTATAATTAATGTCCACCCGTTAATGAATATAATTAAATGTTCACTCATTTATGAATACTGTCAAATGTCCACCCATTCATGAATATATTCAAATGTCCACTAATTTAAGAGTATAACTAATGTCCACCCGTTTATGAATATATTTAAATGTTCACTAGTTTATGAATACTGTCAAATGTCCACTCATTCATGAATATATCCAAATTTCCACATATTTAACAGTTTAATTAATGTCCACCAAATCATGAATATATTCAAAATATTTTAAAAACACAAGCTAAAAATATACCTCGCAAGATCCTTTTCCTTCTCTACCTCCGGCACATATCATGATATCGGTATTTACATTAGGATAAGCAACATCACATTCACTCTTCTTCCAAATCTGAACGAAAACTTCTTTAAGTTGGTTGCTATCTGGTCCATCAAAACTTATTTTTCCCCATCCTAATTTATATATATATATATATATATATATATATATATATATATATATATATATATATATATATATATATATATATATATATATATATATATATATATATATATATATATATATATATATATATATATATATATATATATATAGTATATATATATATATATATATATATATATATATATATATATATATATATATATATATATATATATATATATATATATATATATATATATATATATATATATATATATATATATATATATATATATAGAGAGTATTACTTATAATAATATTCACAAAGGTTGACACTAAATAAGAAGAATTGTAAATTACCTGTGGCGTATCCAAATTGATCATCCCAGTTCACACCTGAAGGTGTTAAACAGACAGGCGGGAATGATTCTCCTGCTGAACTGTTTAGTTTAATCAAGCGATATCATGTTCATTACTAATTTCTGGATTGTAGCTATGTATATATATATATATATATATATATATATATATATATATATATATATATATATATATATATATATATATATATATATATATATATATATATATATATATATATATATATAATCAGTTTATTAAAAATTTCAAACCATTATTAAACTTACCTTTCATGAATTTTGACTGCTTCAATATCAAAGTCAACATGATTGCCTTCATCATGAGTATCAAAATCATATTCACCAAGACGAACTTTTATGTCATCATACGTGATACTTGGAAAGATTAGGAATAGAAATTATAATTTTATAATAATAATAATAATAATAATAATAATAATAATAATAATATAATAATAATAATAATAATAATAATAATAATAATATATAAATATATATATATATATATATATATATATATATATATATATATATATATATATATATATATATATATATATATATACTATATAATATATACTCGTAAAAGCAGCTGGCAGAAGTAAGTACAAGTCTTTGAGTGATTAAAACCCCTCCACAAACGTGGCTTTCGATAACTCCGTCACTATTTTTAACAAAGGCGACCATCCAAGGCCAGTCTTTTGAATTCGCCGTTGCTCCTCCAGCGATGCGATTGAATACGTCTTTTTTCGAGCTTATTCCACACCCTTATAATAATAATAATAATAATAAAAATAATAATAATAATAATAATAATAATAATAATAATAATTAAAATAATATTTCTGACGATACTATTAAATATAAAAAGTTAATTGAATTTATTAGTAATGTATTTAAAATTAGTGAATGTAATAATAATTAATAATAATAATAATAATAATAATAATAATAATAATAATAATAATAATAATAATAATAATAATAATAATAATAATAATAATAATAATAATAATAATAATAATAATAATAAAAATAGTGAAATTGTTTTTAGCTTTTTTAGCTTTTTTAAATCTAACACTATACTTCAAGTTCGTTCCTAACTTTTCGTAAAAGGAATTCAAACATGTCGGCAATTTGTCGATAAGAAGAGAAATTTAAAAAGAAAAAGAAAAACAAAAATGACTACACAGTAAATTGTTTTAATATTAAATTTTGATCAAATCAAATCGTCATACTCTAATGACTTTAATATTTTATTGTATTTAATTTAAATTAAAAAAAAACAAAAAAAAAACAGAAATTGAAGTAGTGTCAAGTGACTGTTGTAAGATAAGCGGCATCAGAGACGGACTCGGAATCGGACTCAGACTCGGAATAGGACTCTGACCCGGACTCGGACTTGGACTCGGAATAGGACTCGGAATCGGAATTGGAATCAGACCCGGACTCGTACTCGGACTCGGATTCGGATTTGGACTCGTAATAGAAATTGATTAAATTCTATAACTGATTCCAAAAATCTGACTATAAAACTACAGTTTTCTTACCAAATTCGTCTTCATTTCAAAGGGTTTTTTTTTTTTTCACCTCATATTGTTCTTACCTTTTTCTAGTGGGATTGATGAAACTATGGTTGGGGTTTTCTCAGTAGTAGTAGTAGTAGTAGTAGTACTTGAAGTAGTAGGTTCTATTGTATTCATGGAATATATATATATATATATATATATATATATATATATATATATATATATATATATATATATATATATATATATATATATATATATATATATATATATATATATATATATATATATATATATATATATATATATATATATATATATATATATAATTATATATATATAATAATAATAATAATAATAATAATAATAATAATAATAATAATAATAATAATAATAATAATAAAAATAATAATAATAATAACAATATACACTTACGTGAATTATTAATTGTATTATAATAATAATACACTTACGAGTTGTGACACTAATCTAAAATGTTTGTCCTAGCCTCTGCTTGGAGAACAAGCTACATAACCTGCTAAAGTGGACTGAATCAAAGTAAATATTTACCAAGTAATGAATTCAAATAATAGATTTGCCTGCCGAAAATTAGGACGTAGCTTGCTGCTCCCAAATTCAAATAAAAAAAAAAAAACGTTACTATGATGATGATATTATGACGTCATTAAATTCATTGACGAATCACAGACCGAAAGTTGCCTGAAACCACACCTACTTCAGAGATCTCACAAAGTACCGTTATCCAGAATTTTATAATTGCATTTCTTTACTTGGAATATTTTTAACTTTGACTTCATTTTGTATGTTTTTCTTCATTCATTTTCCTCAGTTCGAGATGAGTAGCTGAAATATTTGGTCTTTTTTCATTAGAATTAAAACCAAACTTTTTATCAGCTTCTTTTTAGTGTTCAGTCTATCGTTCATCGTAACTACTTGATTCCAAGAGAAAATTCATCGCATCTGTTATAGAAGAATAAGTCGTTTTTTTCGTTCTTTCTTGCTCTTGAATGTGGCAAATTTCTTTTTCTGTTTACTTCTCAGCTTTTCTACTTTTAGGGAATATTTTGAAACTTTGGTACACTGGCAAAAATTGTCCTAACGAATTGTTGGGATAAGTGAGAAAAATGTCACAACAAATTTTTTCAGTTATTTTCTTATTAGAAAATAAATCGGTGAAGCGATTTTCTTATGCTTAACATGTCTCGTTTTCTTTTACTATAATATTTTTGCCACTTGTCCCAACGATTCGTTAGGACAAACTTTTGCAGTGTATGACTCAAATACTTCAAAAGTATTTGTGATTAAATTTAATCATTTAAAATCATTACCTGTTAGCATAATTGATTTACTTTTCTGAAATGATTATTTTTTTTTTTTTTTTTTTTTTTTTTTTGTAGTTCCTTAATCTTACGAAAGCCGTTTTTCTAATTCCTAATACATTTTAATAAACCTTCATGTTTTAAAACATACCTAGAAAATTTAATTATTAAATTATAATATAGTTTATTATTTTATCATTTCAATTTTTAAGGTAAGTTAAACTAGAACCGTATCCAAGTCAAGGAATTTTCTACATCTTGATGTTCCTTCCTAATAAAAATATTAAAAATAAAACAAAATGGTGGTATAGGAGCGTACCTTTTTTACCTACTGATTCAAAAAATAGGATCCGGGAAAATTATTGATCCTTCGGTGCCTGGAAATCAAGGGAAATATATATATATATATATATATACATATATATATATATATATATATATATATATATATATATATATATATATATATATATATATATATATATATATATATATATATATATATATATATATATACATATGTTTTTTTTTTTTGTTTTTTTTTTAAATCCTATCAACTTAGTTTGTTTAACTTTTGTCAAAATTTATTCTTACCAAAAAAAATTTTTTAAAATCTATCCAAAAATAAACAAAATTTTACATTTTCAAATGAAAATAAATGGGATAAAATGATATATTAATATGAGATGACGAATGTAGTGTGTAGAGTAACAGCAAATCAATGATATGCCGTGGCATGATATTAAAGGTCTCTCATTAATTAATGTGTTTTTTCAGTATATGCTTTTTTTATATAAGGGTATATAACACTAGGGGTCGCTCATTAGAATTTTTTTCAGTAATACATTTTTTTTTTTTGTAAAGTTAGAAATAAATTCAACTATCCTTTATTTATCATTGAAAGAATTTACTACTTGGAAAAGAAGACAAATGATATTTACAGACTCAAACTCCTCTCCATCATTTTATAATTATTCCGCTCGGTCTCCTGAACTCTATTAATTTATTACAAAACCCTGCTATTTTTCTCCATCTTCGGACCCTGCTTAATCCATAAATAATTTTTTGTTCCCTCTCCAGATCTTCAGCCAGGTCAAATAATTTTCGGAATCTTTTCTTAAAACAATTAAATTATTTCACACTATTACTCACTGTCCTCAACTCTATCTTAAAGAAGAATATAAATACATTCATAAGAATTGATGTAAATCGTAAACTGAGTAAATATATATTGAGGTGTGCGTTAAACATTCTTAATAGAATACAGACATTTCTTTTTGGAGTACAATCAATATATGAGTATTTTTAGCTGATACCTTTTGTGAGAACCTAGCTTTAAATGATAAATAAATGCAATTCTTTGTTTTCATTGAACTCTGTTAATTGTTAATTATAATTATTATCAGCTTATGTGTAAGTACGACACTAGTAATAGCTTACCTTTTAAAAGATCTATTGGGGCACTGCTTGGATTTATAACATCCATCTCTACGAAGAAATCGGTATTTCCAACGTTCTCAAGAACTAAATCAACAAAAGCTGAATGATTGTAGTTTAAATTATCCTATTTTAATATATATATATATATATATATATATATATATATATATATATATATATATATATATTATATATATATATATATATATATATATTATATATATTATATATATATATATATATATATATATATATATATTATATATATAATATATATATATATATATATATATATATATATATATATATATATATATATATATATATATAATATATATATTATATATTTATATATTTATATATATATATATATATATTATATATATATATATATTATATATATATATATATATATATATATATATATATATATATATATATATATATATATATACATATATCGAAATGATATAGGTGACACTATTAATTTCCTACCTCGGGGTCGAAAGCTTTGGAAGAAACAAACACATCGTTGACGATGTTTGGAGAGAAGGACGAAACGGACCCATCTTCACATTCTTTACGGATGGTGAAAGAGTCGATGGAATTTTTGCCATTTTTACATATTTTCTGTCTTTTTCCACTACAAATGACATTAAAACTGAATGAATTCGTTTTGGAAAAAGCCACGAATTTATTTGCTTTCTTGTACAAAATGAAGGGTAATCTAAAAGAGGATTTCGCTCGAATATTGTAGTAAATTCTACGACGAGCTAAAATAATATATATATATATATATACACAGAGAATAATATATATATATATATATATATATATATATATATATATATATATATATATAAGCAATCCAATATAACACTTAAATAACGTGTTTATTTATATGTAAAATATTCCGGATCAGCATAGTTTGAGAAGGAAACAACTCACTAAATATATTTACACAAATTCCTTTAATTTCAATAAAAATTTTAAAGTAAGTTTATTATTAATATTTTCACTGATACTTAAATAAAATAAGAAATAGCAAACAAAAAATATAGTTTAAATAATAATAAGAACAATCAAACCATCAGATAAGAAGTGATGGTGCAATGACTACTCGCTATAAAAAAAAATCTCGCTAAAAAATGCAGATTAAAATATTAAATATACTTCCTTCCACCCTTAGTTTCACAATTATTACAGCATATAGCCAGATAGGTTGCTCTCTAATAATTTCATTCCTTGACTGAATGGTATTACTTCTATAGTTGTTTGATAATGATTGGTTCTTTGCACTGAGTGACTAAACATTTGTATTATGTCACTAACCTATAAAATATTTTTATGCCGAGATCGACTTCAAGAAATAAACAAGCCCAACCGATATACAAATTATTGGCCTAACTAGAATGTGTCTAGAGTCTAGATACTACAAAAATATATTGGTTTTAAGATCTTACCATTTAAGCATTTACCAAGCGAGTACAGTCCAGTGACAAGAGAAGATTGAGGATCAAGAAACGAGTCAAATTCTTCGCTAAGAGTAAAATTTTGAACGACTTTGCGAGAACCTGAATTGTCAGTTACCACTTGCACATTATTTCTTCTTTTCCTAATATATATTTTATTCCATCCGACATTCAATTCATTTAGTGGTATGTTAATCTCATTAGATTCTTTCTTGGAGCTTAAAGGATGTCTCAGTACTAAATTTGTATTGAACAGTTTTATTTTAAGATGATTCAGATTGTCTTCGTTATTGGCCCAGTTATGAGGAATAAAAAAATGAATGTAAGGAGTTGTCACAAATGATAAGGGAAATCCTTCTTCTTTGAATAAACAGGCTGCAAAACGTATAAAAATACTTCAAATAAAATTGCACATATATATATATATATATATATATATATATATATATATATATATATATATATATATATATATATATATATATATATATATATATATATATATATATATATATATATATATATATATATATATATATATATATATATATATATATATATATATATATATATATATATATATATATATATATATATATATATATATATATAATATATATATATATATATATAAATCTCGTGTTTACTTTTTCCCCCTATTTGTAGAACATTATAACCAATAAAATAAAACGAGAACTACCTTTCAGCTCGGAACCCAGGGCCCTCATCAGGCCTATTATGATAAAACAGACGAGAGAAGAAAAGAGTTTTTCTGATCTGCCTTATCCCTGACAAAATTGAGAAATGACAACGTCATATATATATATATATATATATATATATATATATATATATATATATATATATATATATATATATATATATATATATATTATATATATATATATATATATATATATATATATATATATATATATATATATATATATATATATATATATATATATATATATATATATATATATATATATATATATATATATATATATATATATATATATATATATATATATATATATATATATATATATATATATATATATATATATATATATATATATATATATATATATATATATATATATATATATATATATATATATATATATATATATATATATATATATATATATATATATATATATATATATATATATATATATATATATATATATAATATATATTATATATATATATATATATATAATATATATAATATATATATATATATATATATATATATATATATATATATATATATATATATATATATATATATATATATATATATATATATATATATATATATATATATATATATATATATATATATTATATACTACACATCACCACCACTCACGGGCAAAGCCCTATTCAAGGAGGGGGTGTTAAAAGAATAAAAAAAAGTAAATAGAATAACAAATCCAAAAAATAAAAACCACCCTACAGTACCCACCTAACGCAAATTTCTCAGGTGGGCGCAGACGCGGGCTTTAAAGAAATTGAGATTAAATGCAGAGGGAAATACAGAAGATGGAAGAGAGTTCCACAAGACAGAGGTGGCAGGAAAGAAAGAGGCACCACAGCGGACAAGCCTGGAGTTGCCTATGTCCACGCAAAATTGATGCGCGGACATTGCACCCCTTGTGCTGCGAGGACGCCGTAAAGGTGGAGGTACACGGGTGGATAGTTCCCTCGAGCATTTGCCACTGTAGTACCTATAGAAAAGTGACAAGGCACCAACATCACGTCGCAAAGATAAAGAATCAAGAGAATTAGAAAGAGCGGGACAGTTTATAAGTCTTTTAGCCTTTGACTCAACCCTATCCAAAAGACGGGTGAAACCTGAGCCACCCAGATATGAGAGCAGTACTCCATACAAGGGCGGATGAGACCCTTGTATAATTGGAGTAACTGCGAGGAAGAAAAAAATTCTCGCAGTCTAAACAGAACTCCCAGCTTCTTTGAGGCCGCCCGAGCAACCATTGTGATGTGAGGTTTCCAAGACATTTTTTTGTTTATGTGAAGGCCAAGGATGTTTATATTGTCAACAGGAGAGACGGGAGAACCATCGAAAGAAATAGAAAAGTTAGGAGGTGTCTTTGAGAGGGAGATTTCTAGAAGTTGAGTTTTTAAAGAGTTGAATTTCACAAGGTTGAGACGACCCCACTGGGAAATTCTATCCAGATCTGCAAGAATGGAATCGGAAAGATGAGACGAGAAGCAACTCTAGATGCAAAGGAAGGAGCAGATTTGAAATGAGTAGAAGAATGGAGGGTTGAGTCATCGGCATATGAATGTATAGGGTTAGATGAACAGCTGAGAAGATCATTAATGAAAAGTAAGAATAGAGTAGGAGACAAGACAGAACCCTGAGGAACACCACTATTGACAGGAAAGGAAGAAGAAGTCGCTCCATCAACAACAGCCGAAATGGAACGATTAGAAAGAAAACTAGACATAAGTAAGCAAAGAGAAGGAGGAAACCCAAAGGAGGGGAGCTTGGAAAGCAGTGACGCATGCCATACCCGGTCAAACGCCTTAGATATGTCAAGCGCCACCACGCAAGTCTCCCCATGGTCCCTAAGGGCAGAAGACCATAGATCTGTGAGAGATAGGAAAGTATATCACCAGTAGACCTCGAACGTCGAAAGCCATACTGATGATCAGAAAGAAGGGAATGAGATTCCAGATGATCTAAGAAGTGAGAGTTGAGAAGGGTTTCAAAGATCTTAGACAGAATACAAGTGAGAGCTATAGGACGATAGTTAGAAGGATCAGAGCGGCTACCTTTCTTCGGAATAGGTTGGACTAATGCGCGCTTCCAACACTGAGGGAAAGTACTAGTGATTGAGGCATAGAGAGAAAAGTTGAACGAGGGACGGAGCCAGCTCAGAAGCACACTCCCTTAAAACACGAGGGAGGAATGCCATCCGGGCCGCTTGCCTTCCTGACGTTCATAGAATTCAGAAGCCCATGCACCTGATCAAATGAAATCACAGGCAAAGGCATGGGACCTCTGAGAGGAGAAAGAAGTAGGAGGAGGATTGCCGGAGTCGTCCAGGGTAGAATTAGAGGAGAATAGGAGGCCGAAGAGATTAGCCTTTTCAGTTGGAGTGTTAGCAACAGAACCATCAGAGCGAATAAGAGGAGGAAAGGAAGATTTACAGAAATTGTTAGGAGATGTTTTTGGCAAGAGGCCAGAAAGATTTTTCAGTAGGAGAATTTAGGAGCTCAGCACACCTTCGTTTGGTGAAAGTCTGCTTTGCTCGTCGAAGAATATCCCTGCAACGATTCCGATCTGAATGAAAATTAGCAAGATGATAGGAGAATTTTTCCACTGTCGATACGCAATGTCTCTAGCCTGAATGGCACGAGAACAAGCACGATCGAACCATGGATTTTGAGGAGAGAAATTAGATATATATATATATATATATATATATATATATATATATATATATATATATATATATATATATATATATATATATATATATATATATATATATATATATATATATATATATATATATATATATATCTATATATATATATATATATATATATATATATATATATATATATATATATATATATATATATATATATATATATATATATATATATATAATATATATATATATATATATATATATATATATATATATATATATATATATATAATAGAGTTCCCAAAAATTACAGCTACTATTATTACTTACAGACGTAAATAATACATCCAGAAATAATAACTTGAGGAATTGCTACATAATGAAAATTTAACTAATTTCGAAGTGACTGTAGCATAAATGATTTCGAAGTGACTGTTAGCATAAATGATTTCGAAGTGACTGTAGCATAAATGATTTCGAAGTGACTATAGCATAAATGATTTCGAAGTGACAGTAGTATAAATGATTTCGAAGTGACTGCAGCATAAATGATTTCGAAGTGACAGTAGTATAAATGATTTCGAAGTGACTGCAGAATAAATGATTTCGAAGTGACTGCAATATAAATGCTTACACCCAAATATGTCCAACACATTTTGAAAAAATATTGAATTTCAAAAGCTTCTCCACATTGCTTTTGTAGTTTATGAAAATAGTATTGTAGAATTCACTCGCATCTTCTATTTTTCCTGCCGAATTTAATCTCAATTTCTTTAAAGCCCACGTTTGTGCTTACCTACGAATTTGCTGTGATTTTATTTTTTATTTTTTATTGCTTTAATTGGGCTCTGCCCGTGAGCGTTGGTGATGTGTTTAAAAAATATATAAATATATAAAAAAAAATTAAAAATATATTTTTCCTTTTTTTTTCATTCGAATCTGCCCTAAATTGGCTAAAAGTTTTCTACCAAGTCTACGAATGGGAACAAGGCAATTTTCTTGCGTTCATTCATAACATTAGGAAAATTACTGTTTTTATTTAGTTCTTATATTTGTGAGCCGTCGAAAATTCCCGCCTCAATTTTTTCGTAACTAAAAACTTTGTAATTTTGAAATTATATACACGTATTTAAAACACTTAACGTTTGAATCTAAAACTTTTACATATTGTATAATGAGGCCTAGTTTGATATGCAGTGGAGGAAATATGATTTTATCTCTTCTCACTAAAAAGATGGATAAATTAAATTTTTTCCTCTGACAGTAAGTGAAATTCGTGCTGACGATATTTGTTTGATATAATGTTATGCCTTGTCTCTGCTGTGCCATAAGGAAAAAAACCGGTATAGATATTCTACCCTCCTTGTGCTAGTAGAATTTTACCCATTTTTAAATCAACAAACATGATTCACTCGTACTTCGTATATTTGATAAGATTTAAAACCCTTTCAGTATGTTCACACTTTTCGTTTCTTTTACGTTCAGGGCCAAGTCGGCATTGAGCCGTATAGACTGTCATTATGCAACAAAACTCATTTAAGACTTCATTTCGAATTGTCTATAAACAATCTAACTTTAATAGTATTAAAATGGTTAAAAATTATAATCAGTAAAAATATATTTAGAGCGTTACATATAAAAATAGACGTAATACAACAATACTATAACAATTATGCACAAATATATAGATAATAACCTAGCTGAATATTCTTAACTACAAAAAGACTTTGGGAGAAAAAATCTTTTTTTTGAATACAATGAATGGAGGAGGAGGAGTATTGAGCAAAATAGGACCTGATAGAGCAAAACCGAGTGAAAATTCGAGCTTAGCTTACACAAATTACCTATA
>SEYY01008866.1:67500-70000 GCA_009176605.1 Armadillidium nasatum
GTAGATGATGTAGCAAGAGTTTACATGAAAAAAAGAATATATATATATATATATATATATATATATATATATATATATATATATATATATATATATATATATATATATATATATATATATATATATATATATATATATATATATATATATATATATATATATATATATATATATATATATATTATATATATATATATATATAATATATATATATATATATATATATATATATATATATGATTTATTTAAATGAATAAAATAAACTAATGATCACCACCTTCTAAAAGAGAAATCGGAGCATTGCTTTCTGGCTTTATGAAAGTCCTGATGTAGAAATCACTGTTCCCAATATTATGTAATTCAAAGTCGGTGAAGGTGAAATCGTTATACTTTAAAATATCCTGTTTATATATATATATATTTATATATATATATATATATATATATATATATATATATATATATATATATATATATATATAATATATATATATATATATATATATATATATATATATATATATATATATATATATATATATATATATATATATATATATATATATATATATATATATATATATATATATATATATATATATATATATATATATATATATATATATATATATATATATATATATATATATATATATATATATATTATATATATATATATATATATATATATATATATGCAGAAAAGATACAGTAGTTGAAGGATACAAATGCTAGTGATTTGTTGACTATGGAAATATCTTCGACGGAGAAAGTCAAAAGGAATTTTTGGTGTTAGAAAGTAAAGAAACCGATAGGAAGGATTTTAAACTCTCTATTGGATAGAAATGACAAATATTAAGATATATATGAAAATACACCTCCACCTGTAGAGCTAAGAGAAAAAATACACCATCTTTCTAATATCAGGAAAATCATTTTAATTGAGAGAGATACCCTACAAGGTTACGTGATGCTAATAGATTTGTTCAACAAATATTAAGTCATTATGAAAGTAAGTCAACCACACTTGGAGTGAATAAGTACAAGTGGACAAAAAGTTAATATTATTTATTATGCTGATGATATTGTCCTCTTGGGCGACTTTGAAGAAAAATTTAAATATTTACTGGATGTGTTTTCTGAAACGAGCAAAGGTGAAAGGATTGAAAATAAATGAAGCATATTCTGAAGTCATGGTTACATTAAAGACTGAAACCGAAACTTTACGGTTAGAATCAAATATATTTTTTTTTAAGGTAGAGGGAATCAACAAAGCAGTTCTTCAATTGTAACTATGCTTATATATATATATATATATATATATATATATATATATATATATATATATATATATATATATATATATATATATATATATATATATATATATATATATATATATATATATATATATATATATATATATATATATATATATATATATATATATATATATATATATATATATATATATATATATATATATATATATATATATATATATATATATATATATATATATATATATATATATATATATATATATATATATATACATACTTGCTTGTCGTAGGCAGCTGGGTACATATAAATATTGTATACAGTGTCCTGAGAGAAATTATTAATTGGCCAGTGTCTGCATTCTCTTGGAACTGAGTAAACGTTAGGTTGGTCCCTAATTTCTTCCATACAAATCTTTCGTCTTTTTCCACTTAGAGTGATTTCGAAGCTGAACGGACTGGTTTCCGAATAGGCGTCGAACCTGTCCACTTGCTTGAACATTACGTATGGTATTTTAACACTTTTTCCTGCTGGTATTTTGTAGTATCTTGTGTTCAAGTCTGTAATAAATGAAAAGAGGTTTATTGAGTGATTTCTACATCAGGACTTTCATAAAACCAGAAAGCAAATTCTCCGATTTCTCTTTTAAAAGGTGGTGATCATTAGTTTCTTTTATTCGTTATATAAATTATGATATTAGTGATATATATATATATATATATATATATATATATATATATATATATATATATATATATATATATATATATATATATATATATATATATATATATATATATATATATATATATATATATCCCTTCCCACGAACGGTTGCAGGAATATGGAATACTTTCTGCAGCCGACACCACCCTGCATCATGCGGGATATGGTGCTGAGTATAAAAAAAAATATATATATATATATATATATATATATATATATATATATATATATATATATATATATATATATATATATATATATATATATATATATATATATATATATATATATATATATATATATATATATATATATATATATATATATATATATATATATTACGTTAAATAATTACAGTTTACCTTCATTTTGCTCATTTTGTTTAAATACGTAAAAAAAAAAATTTTTGAAATAATTAAGAATTAGAAATGAATTCAATTTGCAAACTCCTTGGAAACTTTTCTGGCATATAAAGCATTAAGCTGACTGACTA
>SEYY01008866.1:75000-80000 GCA_009176605.1 Armadillidium nasatum
TATATATATATATATATATATATATATATATATATATATATATATATATATATATATATATATATATATATATATATATATATATATATATATATATATATATATATATATATATATATATATATATATATATATATATATATATATATATATATATATATATATACACATACTAGTTAAAGATTTGAGTGGGGTTCCACTTTTCCGAAACAAGCTGAATGAGAGCACTTTTCCACCTACAATATATATATATATATATATATATATATATATATATATATATATATATATATATATATATATATATATATATATATATATATATATATATATATATCACTACTGGGAAGGAACTTCTCACTGTTAGTGGGACCAGTTACTTCTTTCTTCTGGCCTCTACATTTTTATCCTAGAGTTCTCTAGAATATTGTTTCTGTGCTTAGTGATTATATATCAAAGCTAGTACTTGAGTATTACACACCCAGGTAGGGTTTTCACCTTTTCACTAGGGACTAGCGTTTTTTCTTTTATCTTACTTATAAAGCTTTCTGCTAGAAATCTCTAGAAAATCATATTTCTAGACGTATAAGTTTGCAATACTGATTCTGGAACTTTTGCAAACAATAAATTAAAGGATAGGGTTGCTATCCCTGTTGCCCTTTATATATATATATATATATATATATATATATATATATATATATATATATATATATATATATATATATATATATATATATATATATATATATATATAATATATATATATATATATATATATATATATATATATATATATATATATATATACCCACCGGGGCCCCGGCTAAAAATCAGGGAAAACCGGGGTTTGCCTGCCGGGGTTAAAAAGGCAAATTATGCTGAAGAGGACAGTCCAATTTCAAAAAAAAATTTTAATTTTTCAGCCGATTCTCCTGAAATTTCAGTGTATATAGCTTTTTTCCGGGTGAAAAAAAAGTCCATTTCTAGCGTTTTTCTGAATCTATAACTATTGAGTTTTTTTTTGGAAATTTGACCCTTTTTCAAATAAATGACGAAGGCCAAACCACTTTTCGGAATGACCTTAAATTTGAATTGTATATTCAGAATTCTATGGGCTATAAAAGCTTCTAACAGACTTTTGTTCCCAGAGTTATAGAAAAAATGTTATAAGCCAAAAACTGACCAACTATCGAAAAAAATTCCACGTTTTCGGACAAAAAAATTATTAAAAAAACTGCAACATTTCTTATTTACGGTGGGTGTATAGAGGATGGGTGGTGCTACAAATTCCTCCCTATACTTTATTCGATGCGATTCGTTGTTTCGAGATACAGCCTTCAAAAAGGTCCATTTTTGACCAAATTTCAAAAATTCCAAAGTTTGAGAGGCTATATCTCGCTTCAAACAAATAGCATTTAATAATGCACTAAATAAAAGTTGCTGCCCTGTCCCTCCTCTAAACAATATCCAAAAATAAAAAAATTAGTAGGTAGCGTTTTTTTTATAAATAATTTTTTTCTCCAGAAGGGTACGATTTTTGCAAAAAAAATTTCAAGTGCTTATAACTTTTTTTCTAGACGTGATATCAAAAATCTGTTCTCACTAATGCAAGAAATTGGGGCTAAGATTATTCACTTAAATTTTCAATTCATGTGGACCAGTGGTTTGACCCCGCTATTCATTTTTTTTCAACTCTGGGTCCAAATAATTTTCAAACCGTTATAGGCTCTGAAAAATGCTCGAAATCAATTTAGAATTTGGTGACAAAAATGCATTTACCCTGAAAATTTCAGCTCAATCAGTCAAATAATAAAAAAAAAAAAAAATTCAAAGAAAAAAATTTTTAAGATTTTTTTTCTTGTTTGTTTAATATTTTCTTTTTCTTTTCGGTTTCTTTTGAACGCTCCTTTTCTGTTAGTGAATGTTCATCTTTGTATTTTGATTTTAGATGCCACATAAAAATTTGGTTTAAAAATGTTTACTTGGGGCACCCGAAGGTCCTCTTCTAATTTACTGACTGCAGATGTTACATTTAGCTATTTCGAGCATATCCTGAAACATTGTAAAGTACTCCAATACTGCAGAAACTGATCTTTTAGCCATATTGATTGAAAGTATAAACAAAATAATAATTTTGAAATAATGTAACTAAATATACAAATTTGATACATAAAAGTAAAATAGCAATGATATACCGTATATAAATGCAGGTTATATTGATAATTTTATACCTTACATTTTTTCAAACTTTACCTTAGGGTTTATCTTAAAGTAAACCTGTTGAATCACTATTGTGAATCAAAAAAAAAAAAAAAAAATATTTGTACTTTTTTAAAATTTTATTATACAAAATCTGTAATTTTCTGAAACTTTTTCGAAAATCCATATAATCATTAATTTAAGTGAATGTTGACTATTCTACTCCTTCCTTATAATTAAATAAACCTCAATTAAATTTATATTTAATTTTCTTAACCTAAAATTCCAGTTCTTTTGACCTCTTTACAAATTTTAGGCAACCCCGGCCCCGGCCCGGCAAAATTCCAGCCCTGGTCGGACCCTATATATATATATATATATATATATATATATATATATATATATATATATATATATATATATATATATATATATATATATATATATATATATATATATATATATATATATATATATATATATATATATAATAATATAATAATAATAATAATAATAATAATAATAAATAATAATAATAATAATAATAATAATAATTTTTTATAAAATGTAAAAATCTAAAAAGTAACTGTTAAAATAACCTTCAGCATTTTATCACATTAACAAATAATAATAATAATAATTGTTTATAAAAATATAAAATCACTACATAAATATTTTTAATAAAATTTTTAGTAATAATTGGTTATATAAGGTATCAAATCACTACATAATTATTATTAATAAAATTTTTTTTATTTAGTATTATCCCTCACTAACAAAATATATAAATATCACATTAAATTTAATATATAAATAATCACAAAAATAAATTTAATTTAGTTCGCCTTTTAAAAAAACATTTTCTCACTTGAAAGGAAAATGTTATTACTTATATTAATAAGTATTATAATCCAATGTACTCGGAATGAATTTTAATCGAAGAATGCCGAAGCCCGAAGATCACTTGCGAGATTACCGGGGGTTAGGAGAGAGGGGGAGAGAGGGGGGAATCCTTACTTGGGCCTGAGGGGCAAGATCTTTGACTTGAAGAAATGGGTATTCCCTTCGCTTACAGTTTAAAACCGGATTTTGTTAGAAAATTTTCCGCAAAGTCATAGGCTGATATCCTGTTACAAGAGTACTTTGCAAAATTAGAAGAATTACACGCACACACACACACACACACACACACACATATATATATATATATATATATATATATATATATATATATATATATATATATATATATATATTATATATATATATATAATATATATATATATATATATATATATAATATATATATATATATATATATATATATTATATATTTTTTTATTTTGGCTTCTGCACTTTTGGTCCCCTGAAATATTTAAAAAACTACTAAATGTACGTTAAAAAGGATAAAATTTTTGGAATCCTTGAAGAATTTTGATAAGAAAAAAAATTGGGAATTAAAAAAAAAAAAAAAAATTTTAACAGGATGATTTTGAAACATTTCACATTTAAATTTTTCTAATCAAGCGACCCTGCTTTTTAAGAATTATTATATTATTTTATTAATTATATTATTATATTATTATTTATTATTATTATTATTATTTATTATTATATTATATATATATTATTATATATTATTATTTATTATTATTATATATATATATTATTATTATTATATTATTATATTATTATATATATATATTATATATTATATATATATATTATTATTATTATTATTATTATATATTATATTATATTTTTATTAATATTAAAAGACGTTTCATTATTATTATTATATTATAGATTTTGTTAAATTTCATTATTTATCATTATAATTAAAATATATTCCCTACGATTATTACTAACATTATTGTTCTTAATATGGAGTTAAATATTTAAATTTTGTCTTCTCATTTTACTCAGGAAATTATTTGAAAGGAGTCGTGTGAGTTGTCAAATTTTGTGAATTCATTGAGTATGAGTGGCTAGACAATTTTTTATTTTTATTTTTGCCGAGTAGCCACTCCTCTGTAATTATTATTATTATTATTATTATTATTATTATTATTATTATTATTATTATTATTATTATTATTATTATTGTCACTTATTATTAATTATTAATTATTTTTTAATGTTATTAATTATTGTTATTTATTATTACCTTTATTATTATTATTATTATTATTATATATTATTATTATTATTATTATTATTATTATTATTATTATTATTATTATTATTATTATTATTATTATTATTTTTATTATTATTGTCAAGCCTATAATTATTATTATCTTCCATTATATTTCAGATAATTGTGAAGTGTTCCATTACTATTATGAAAAATATTATCCTGAAGCTGACAAAGGTCAAATTTAATGATCAAATTAAATGCTGTAGTTAAAGAATTTTGTAGTAGTAGTAGTAGTAGTAGTAGTAGTAGTAGTAAAAGCAGTAGTAGTAGTAGTAGTAGTAGTAGTAGTAGTAGTAGTCAGTCAGTCAGTCAGTCAGTCAGGCAGTCAGTCAGGCAGTCAGGCAGTCAGTCAGGCAGTCAGGCAGTCAGGCAGTCAGGCAGTCAGGCAGTCAGGCAGTTAGGAAAAGAACTGTATATATTTTTTCTGGCTATCAATTTAAAGGTTTTCCTCTTATGGAGATTCGCCCTGATTAATGAAATGGTTCAACTTTTACAGATAAAGAGGATCCGTACGAACTCTTCGTTTATCTTTAAATCTTTCTAATCTATTTTTTTTTTTAGAAAAGTTTTTGATTTAATATGTCACAAGAAAATTTGT
>SEYY01008868.1:0-15000 GCA_009176605.1 Armadillidium nasatum
ACTTACTTGCTCAGTCTGTCCCTCCTCTTCTCAATCCAAGGAATTTGCAAAGCCAAATCTCTCTCTTTAATTCCCGTAAACTTCTACAGGTTTAAATAAAAATCCTATCTATTAAACTGAAAAGAAAAAAAAAATTCAAGTCTAGTAAAGTAAGCATCAACTTTGATTATAAAAAAAAAAAAAAAAAAAAAAAAATATATATATATATATATATATATATATATATATATATATATATATATATAATATATATATATATATATATATATATATATATATATATATATATTAGTGATGGCATCCGCATCCGCATGCGCATGCGGAACATCCGCACAAAAATCAACATCCGCATCCGCATTTCAAAAATTCCCGCATCCGCATCCGCACTCTCCAAAATTCAACATCCGCATGCGAATCCGCATCCGCAAATTAGAAATATGACATCCGATCCATCACCAATATATATATATATATATATATAATATATATATATATATATATATATATATATATATATATATATATATATATATATATATATATATAATATATATATATATATATATATATATATATATATATGCGAATTGTAGATCAAGAGTGAGGGTGAAGAGAGAACTATCGGATTGGTTTAGCATAGGAGTGTGATTGAGACCGGGGTTTGTAATATCTCCATGTTATTTAATCTATTGATGAATGATTTACTTAGAAAAATGGAGAGAGAAGGGAAGAGTATTACGTTGAGAAATATGGACGGTGAATGTGAAGTGAATGTTTTACTTTTTGCAGATGATGCGGCATGTGCTGGTGGCAGAATCTGGAGAAAAGATGAGAATACTTGTGAGAAAGTTTGAAGGGAAATGTGCAAACACGAGATTGAAATTCAATCCAGCGAAGAATAAAGTTATGAGGATTGGAGGTGGGGATGAGGAAATGTGGAGGGAGGAATTGGTTTATAGAAGTGTGAGAATGGAAACTTGAGGAGGTGAATGAATTCAAATATCTAGTAATGTTGGGTGGAATTTAAGTGTGGGACGGAAAAAGGAATAAAGAACAGAGTGGTAGAAGGAATGAAAGTATTGGGGGGCCTAAGAAAAGTATGGAAGAAAGGAAAAATTTTGAAAGAAATAAAGATAAGAATGTTTGAATGTTTATGTTCACCTTCTGTATTGTATGTGTGTGAAACATAGACGATAAGTGCTCGGTCGAGAAAAAGTTTCAATGTCTTTGAGATGAAAGATTTGAGAGCGATATATAAATTGAGAAGGATTGATAGGATTAGAAATGAAAGAATAAGGGAGATGTGTAAATGGAAGAAGGGTGTAATTGATAGAGAGGAGGAGGATGTGCTAAAATGGTTTGGACATATGTGAAGAATGAAAGAGAACAGAATGGTTGGCAAGGTACGTAGATCCGATGTAGATAGGGGAAGGGTAGGGGGAGGGGAAGGCCGAAGTGGAGATGGATGGATGAAGTGAGAGTGATTTTGATGGAAGGAATTTGAGTTTAGACGAGGGTAGAAGATTTGTGGAGACAAAGATGGAGGGAGGTGGTGAAAGCGTTGAAAGGTAAGAATAGTTTATTTTGTAAGAGAATTGTGGCGGGTACACCCCACGAAAGTGGGAAAGGTGATAGTGAAATATATATATATATATATATATATATATATATATATATATATATATATATATATATATATATATATATATATATATATATATATATATATATATATATATATATATTAAACATCTGCATCCGCATCCTCATCAAAATTAACATCTGCATCCGCATCCTCATCAAAATTAACATCCGCATCCGCATCCTCATCCAAAATCCGCCAAAATTAACATCCGCATCCGCACTTTCGAAAATTCAACATCCGCATCCGCATCCGCAAAAAATTCAACATCCGCATCCGCAAATTGGAAAATATGACATCCGATCCATCACTAATATATATATATATATATATATATATATATATATATATATATATATATTATATATATATATATATATATATATATATATATATATATATATATATATATATATATATATATATATATATAACAATAGACATGGGAAGAAATTTATCTAAACAATCTAAAAATTATTAAAATATTTATTAAAATATTATTTAACACCATCAGTGTATGAGATCATGTTGTATCTCTAATCTAGGAAGATTTAGCCCTTATACTGATTAATAATAAGAAAGTTTCCTACTTTTTCACATATAAAAATTAAAAATAATAGAATGTAAGGAGTCCATTTCATTTTATAAACACAAATATCATTCTCATTGCTTACCAAACCTTGTTATTGGTCTATTTTATGTGGTAAAGAAAACTGAAATTTAACCTTTCCCCATTTATCACAATTGGTGAAACAGTAAAGTCAATAAATAAATATTTTTGTATTTAATCATGAGAAATAATAAAAAAAGCCATTAAGGGAAGGGGAGAGTTTCTTTATATAGAGTGGTCACCCTGCCTCTGTTTGTGATTTTCAAGTTCTTTGCTCTGCTTCTTCTGAACTTGATAGGAGAATCCTTGAATCACTCTACATAAAGAAACTCTCTCCTTCCCTTAATGGCAATGTCCTGTCGTCCATTCTCCATTTATTGTGACTATTTTACCTTTCTGTGATTTGTTTTTGTTTCTGGTTAGTTTTGATTTTTGATTTTGTTTTTATTTGTAGTTTTATTTTCAATTGTCTTTTTGTTTTTTATTGTCAATATATATATTATTGTATTATATTATTTTATTAATTTTTATTATTTTTTTATTTATTATTTTTTTATCATTTTTTTTTTATTTCTATTCTTGTTGTTTTCATGTTCATTTTTATTTTCAACCTTTCTTTCTCATCTATTTTCTATTTTTACTTATATTTCTACTTTCAGTTCTATTCTCATTTTCTTTTTCACCTTCATTCTTACCTTCATCTTTACTTTAATTTTCATTTCCACTTCCATTTTATTTTTCATTTTTATTTAGTTATATTTTTATTTTCACCTTTATTTTCATTTTTATTATTGATTTTATTAAGCTTGTGTTTGGTATTTTAATTTTAAATATTTATTACTATTTTTTGTGTTTTTGTCATTTTTATAATCTTTTTTTATTATTTATTATTTTATTATGGTTGTTTTTCTTATCATCATTGCTATTCCGTTTATTTTTGTAATTATTATTGATGCCAGCTTTATTATTTTTATTTTGTTATCATAATTTTATTATTATTATTATTAATACTATTTTTAATTTTTGCTCATCTTTTTTATCGGTATTGCTTTTATTCATCCATTTCTAATTTTAATTATTTTATATTTTAGTTTTTACTCTATTAATTATATATATATGGGTGTGCTTTTATATTAATGTTTTTTTTTTTCTCACCAACCAATCAACCTTTTTCATTTTTCCTGTTACTTAATTTCTGTGATTTCCAGACTGTTCACTGTTTATCAAACAAAATAGTTCTACTTAACCTAACCTTCACATCAAGGGTAAATGTACACTCAACGGCCAGAAAATTGGCCTAACCTTGCAAATGTTGGCTATATATATATATATATATATATATATATATATATATATATATATATATATATATATATATATATATATATATATATATATATATATATATATATATATATATATATATATATATATAATTACTATATTCTATAAATCTTTTTTATTTAGCTTCAGAAGCTATAAAATCTTGATATAATGCATATCAAGTTGATAATACACCATTGAAGTTGTACAATGTGCTGTTAAATGATTGTACTTATTACTTTAATTACTTTTTTAAGGAATTTAGTTTACAAAATAGTTTTACAAGCCCAAATTTACCTTAAAAAAATGATTTCAAATCATTTCATTTTCATAGTTTCGTATATTAAAAAAAATATGTACCTTAACCAGATTGTTACAATAAAATTTGATTTTTCTTATGCCAACCCTGCTTGAAACTCTCAACTTCCTTCCTTGTCACTTTACCAAATCCAAGTACCATTTTTTACAAATAAATATCAATATATTTGTTGAAATATTCTTTTAACAATTTTAAGCACAATTTTTATATATAAAATCTTGGTTACTTGGTGAAGAAGTTCATCTGTTCTCAATTAAGAGAACCTTGAACTCGGAGGAAGTGAGTCTTCAAATAGGGAGATACCATAATAAAATCACTAAAGAGTCTTGGTCAGTTTAAGTCAGTAATTATATTGTTGATTTGGGAAGTGGAGTAAAGGTACTTCATTAAGCATGTTATAACTTTTGGAAATTGTTTAGGTGGGATTCCCTGGCCACCCAGGAGAGTTGGAATAGAAAAATTGAGACACCCAGGGTCCCCAGATCGTTTTGGAGGAAGGTTCTTTGAGTACTACTTACTTGTTTCCTTTTTTATGCTCTGCATCTGCTAAGACATTGGCAAGGGCAAAATGTCATCCAATATTTACAAAAAAATCACTGCGCACAATATATCACAAAGTCTATGTCACTGAAATACCTCACTTAAAATTTATACCATGGAAAAAATGTTGTTAACTTTAAAGAAATGAATCACCAATTTTACAGAAAAAGCACTATTAAAGCCCTTTGCTGAGAGAATTGTGGACAATCCATAAATATATGATTCATATCTAGTCTGGCATTATAGTTTAAACAAGTTCTCCTACAGGGAATTTTCAATATAATGCACAACCTCAAAAAGTGCTGCCCCTAACCTTAACCTATTAAGTTCCACTTTACTCTCTCATATTACTCCCATACATATGGCTCCAATCCTGTATCAAAGGTTTAATTCTTGGTAACACTCCTCTACATCTATTCCACTTCCTCTGCTACATCTGACCACAAAGCCTCCTAATATCACTTTTCATTTCTGTTAGTGAGTACCTGACCTTTACAGGTATACCAAAAATTGTACTTTCCTTAGCAGCCCTATCCACTTTATCATGCAGGCCAATACCAACATGTTTAGGTATCCAAATCATCCTAACTCTCTTTCCACTAAAGGTATGCAATAAATTTTTTATTTTATGTATGAGAAAATGATCAGAATTTGTACTTCCAAGGGCCTGAAAAGCCAATAGGGATTCTGTAAATATAGCCACTTTGTAATGAGGCCTGGAATGGAAATGTAAAATGGATCTGTAAATAGCAAATACTTTAGCTGTAAATGTTGAACTATGGGGAGACAAGGAAAACTGAAACATATTCTCTTCATATAGAAAAAAGCACAACCGACTTCATTACCACTCTGAGATCCATTTGTTAAACAAATTTTATAGTGTTTCCTATAAAATTGATCCAATTTATCCATAAACAAAGCATTATAAACTTCAGAAGGCGTTATATTCTTGGGATAACATTCAAATGAATTGTCCAATTCAAGATTTGGAGGAACACTCATCATATCCATTGAAGTTTTTGCCAACTCATCCACTGGAATATCATACTCTTCTATTATTTTCTTAAGTCTGACAAAACATGGGAAGTTATATGGCCTAAGGACAAAAAATCATAAATACTCGTATAATATTTTTGAAAAACTGACCTATAGGGTATTCAAATTTTGAGATTCTACTACATATATATATATAGTTCAATCCAAGCAACTTCCTTCTTATAGACAAAGGCATGATGTTAGCCTCTACTTCTAGAAGATCAACACTAGTACACTTCAATGCACATATAGCCTGACGTATTCCCTAATACTAAATTTTATCCAAAGAGAGAATGAGAAAGACTATTAGAGAAAGTATCATATAAAACTAGTAAAATCAATTTTAGATTTTTTGACATTTGTATTATTATTATTATCTAGCTTTTATTTCATTTATGCCTATTAATATTATTATTATTATTACTTTAATTATTTAGTTTTCTAGAGTACTTAGTTCAACTTATCATAACATGAATGACCTACATTTACCATGTGATACAAGACTAAATGACAGATAGAACATTGCTGTGGTATATTGGCCTACTGCTGTATTGCACCATATATATATATATATATATATATATATATATATATATATATATATATATATATATATAATATATATATATATATATATATATATATATATATATATATATATACCTTTTTTTTTTTTTTACCTTCTCACCCCTGACCACCTCGTGTTGAGGTGGCCACACTTCGCTAATGAAGCCGCCTGCCGCAGTCGGCCTCGTCCAGAGATCTTCAATGAAGTGATGCCCCAGAAGATTCTGGGGCGAGAGATGGAAGGACAGTGTAGTGGAAAGTGTGATTCGGTCTCCGGGGCCATTCCGCATCTGGTACAAGTGGGAGATGTTGCCTGGTTTATTTTGAATTTGTGTTTGTAATGTTGTAAGTTTGGGTGGTGCCCGCATCTCAATCTTGCTAGTGAGATTTGTAAGTGTCTTGGGAGGTTGTTGAAGTCGGGGTTTATTTCGGGAGGGGGTCTGTTAAGGATGTTGTTTGGAGGTCTGTTGATCATGTATGAATGTGTTAGTTGAGTGTGTATATGTTTGGTTGTTGTGGTATTGGGGGGAGGTGGGGGAATGTGATTTAGGATTTGTTTGTAAAAGGTGCCGGTGGATGATGGAGGTTGTTTTAGTCTGTGTATGGTAGGTTGGAGGAGAGTATTTTTGACATGGGTGTGAGGGTAGACGGGTTTTAGCGTAAAATTGAGTGCCTATCATTTGGAGGTGGTTCTTTATAGGTAGTATCTTGGTTTCGTTATGTAGGTGTTGTTGAGGGGTTGTGGGTGTGCAGCCGGTGATTGTGCGAAGGGCTTTATTTTGCGCTATGTGGAGTGTCGTTAAGTTTTGGTCGGAGAGCAGAGGGTGCCAGACAGGGGAGGCATAGTTGATGGTGGGGCGTATAAATTGTTTGTAGATGGCAATTGAGGTTTGTATATTGTTGTGTATGTCAGTGTTGGCCACTGTTTTGAGGATGTTGAGTTTTCTGTTTGCGGCTGAGGTGGTATTTTGGATGTGCTTGGAGAAAGTGAGGTGTGTATCAAATGTTAGGCCGAGAATTTTTGGGGTTTTGTTGAAGGGTATGGGGGTGTTGTTTAGTAGGACTTGTGGGTGGGTGTTGGATATGTGTTTGTCTGTTGTTCTGAGGGTTATGGAGGATTTGTTTGGGGATGCCGTCATCCTGTTTTCTACTAGCCAAGTTTGGAATTGTGTTAGGTAGTCTTGTGTGATTGTTGTTGCGGTAGCAAGGTTTTTGTGAGTTGTGGCAATAGTTATGTCGTCGGCGTATGAAGTTTGGGGTTGCGGGAGGTCTGCTGTGTATAGGTTGAATAGTGTGGGGGAGAGTATGGCTCCTTGGGGAACTCCGTTCCTTATGGATTAGATTGTGTCTCGGGACAGTGTCGAAGGCTTTGTTTATGTCAATTGCTATTAATATAGTTTTGTGATGTGGCTTATGGTTTAGTCCGTTTGTTATAGGTTGGATGATGTTGGTAAGTGCTGTGGTGGTGGAGTGGTTGGGTTTGAAACCGTGTTGGAAATTTTGTTGTGGGATGAATTGGAGGATAGAATTTAGGATTAGTTTTTCAAGAAGTTTTGAGATGGTGGATATATATATTTATAAACCAATCTTTAAAATAAATTCGTCCATTAGACATACCATTTCAAAAGCCAAATCTTTTTTAAACATTACCATTTCCATTTCTGAAGAAAAAATCAACTCCATAAAGTTATCAATACCTTGAAAATCTCCTTCTGATATGGAATCTTGAAATGTCCATGCATGCTTCCAACATCTAAAGCTAAAAAATTTTAAAATTTTGAATTTCATTTGAAGACAGAACCCATTCCAAACTCTCATTAAAACATTTTATTTTTTTCCAAGAGTACAAAATATATTTCCATTCTTGTCTCACATATAATAAGAAATTTTTCAGCCATTCTTTTATCTCCTCTGCAGAAAAATCTTTTGAAACTCTTTCCCCTTATTGTCTAGAACTAATATAAAAAAAATAAAGCTCTTTTTACATTTTCATTATTAAACAGTTCCTTTTTGAAACTCTCAATTCCTCCTTTCGGTACACAACATTCAATAAACAAACAATTTTCCTTATATCACAAGCCTAAAAGGATATTTTACCTATCCTATTCCCTTGTGACCTTACAAAATCCGATTTCTCTTCCAGGGTTGCACTTGAAAAAATCAGTTGTATAATTTTTTCCTCTTCAAAGGTAAATAGAGAATCAAAAAGGTTATATTTTACGTACCGGTTCCCTAATTGTTCAGAATCTGAGGCAATGTTGGATATAAAATAAACATCGTCACCTTCGTAAGTAGACATACTACCCATATCCCTTTTAAATATTCCTTCCACGATGAAGAAAAACCTTTTTGAAGATGAAGGACTTTGAATCCAAAAATCTCTCAAAATATTATGATAATCACATATCTTAGAAGACGATTTATTTTTCATTAAAGTCACTATCCTGCCAAGAAGTAAACAAAACTCGATTTTCGGTAACACTTCCCAAAATTGACTCACTATATCCATAAACAAGTGTTGATAAGGCCAACTTAATAAATTAAATAATACATAATGCAACAAAATTGGCTCGAAGAACACCATTAACTGCCTCTCATCTAAATGGTGAAACAAAAATATTACAATTTCAAGATATTTCTGAAATGGTAAAAATAACTGAAGAGGAAATAAAACAGGACTTGTGTTAACTAAGAAATAACTCAACTTATCTCTAGTAAAAATCACAGCCTCTTCTTTTTTTAACCAATTCAATTCTTTAACCTTTAAAATCTCTCTTGCAGCCTTTTCTTTATTAAGTATTCCTTTTGAGGTAAAAAAAGAACTTCTGAGGAAGGAACAACTATAATCAGAGGGCAAATCAAACTCTTCATTATGAAATGAATACCAATATCTGTAGTTATTTTTTGGATTAAGAGAAAAAATGCTAATATCTGTAGTTATTTTTTGTCTAACTCGCCCATCCTATAGACTGAGTTAGACAAAAAATAACTACAGATATTAGCATTTTTTCTCTTAATCCAAAAGGAAATTTCTTCCAGTGCATCTAATTCTTTCTTCTCCATATTTTCAAACGACGGTTCGCTTCCATCATACCACAAACTACGATCGAAATCAAGATCTGGCAGTCTTAAATTTTCCTTTTTGAACTAATTTGTTTGCAAGCTCAATGGCCATTTGAATTCCACAAAGTTCTTCCAAACGAGAAACCATTTCTAGAAAAAAAGCCAGTAATATATATATATATATATATATATATATATATATATATATATATATATATATATATATATATATATATATATATATATATATATATATATATATATATATATATATATATATATATATATATAATATATATATATATAACGAATAACTTTTAAGGAAAACTTCAGGCAATATATTTCTCTATTTAAAACCACTATTAATAAAATAATAAAAAATAAAGTTAAAACGAAGGCAACAAAGAAATAAAAAAGAAATTGACAAGTTACAAGGATAAAAAAGCAGCAAACGTTTCGGAGATGTAGCAATTCTCCCTCATCAGTGCAACTGAGGATAAAGCAAGAAACCTCACGTCGCCAGAAACTCGAAACAAAAAAATACCAAACACCTAAAGTACTAATTTTGGTTCCTATTACGTATATGGAAAAACTTTTTTAAAAATGCTCTTCAAATAACCTAAAAGTACAGTATCTATATCGAAAAAGCCTGAGGAAGTATTGAAATTATCTAACGTTTTAATAAAAAAAATGCTTTGATGAATCTATTTAGATCTTTTGACTGTGATGAAAATTGAAATCTGTCATCATTCCAGTTTATTTTGTGATTATTTGTTATATGGAGAAAAATTGTGTTGCTCTACACGAGTATGCAATGTAGCATACTCAGGAGTTTCTACTGGATGCATAGCTTATGATATTTTATGCGTGCAAGCGGAAATAGCGTATCCTAGATGAGTAAGTTTGGTGTTTTCTAAATTTTAACATTTCATTTTAGCATTATTCTTGGTCGGAGAGATCAACTGTAGACCATTTGTCTACCGTAGCCATTCGTTCAGCCGAATTTTACAGTCATTTGCAACTGCACAGTCACAAGCAGGTAAGAAGTATGACCACAAGTCAGACTAGTTGGAGTCACAGAAAAAACACAAACGTTTCTGCACAATAGATGGGATCCGATCCTGTGAAAAGCTTGAATAAATATTAACAAAATTACTTAGATTTGAAATAATCATGCTACTGGTTTTGGTTTGAGATTCAATTCAGATTCGGAAGTTCAGGATTCAGATTTGAATTCGAGAAATTCAAAATTGGCTCGATTTGCATTCAAAGGTTCCAGATTCAAGTTTGAATTTGAAAGTTGCTGGATATATATATATATATATATATATATATATATATATATATATATATATATATATATATATATATATATATATATATATATATATATATATATATATATATATATATATATATATATATATATATATATATATATATATATATATATATATATATATATACCCTACGACAGGGAATGGAATTAGGCCAGGGCTGGGGCTCTGGCAGAGGTTGCCTAAAATTTGTAAAGAGATCAAAAGCACTGAAATTTTAGGTTAAGAAAATTAGATATAATTTTAATTGAGATTAATTTAATTATAAGGAAGGAGTAGAATAGTCAACATTCACTTAAATTAATAATTATATGCATTTTATCAGAAAAAAATCAGAAAAGTACAGATTTTGTATAATAAAAGTTTGAGAAAACTACAATAATTTAAAAAATATATATATATTTTTGATTCACAATAGTGATTCAACAGGTTTACTTAGGTAAAATTAAATTGAAAAAAATTACTATCAACGATGACTCTCTTGCCTTCTAGAAGGCAAACAATAATGATCTTCCCACACTAGCAAGAGCATATTTGTGCCCACCAGCAACTCCAGCGCCAGTGAAAGAGAATTCAAAATAGAGAAATCAATTTGAAAAGATAGAATCAAACAATTGACAAAAAATGCAATGTTACTGTTTTTAAAATACACTCTTAGAGCAGTAACAAATTCAAAGTCACTGCCCTCTGTTCCTGAACATTTCACTCCTCCAAACTTTCAAGATCGGACAATCATCCACCATTTAATAAGTACAAAGTAATGAGTTTGAAGAACATTGTTTTCTAGAAGAGTTTTGAATTGCAATTGCAACTCTTACGAGTCAATTTTGAAAACGAGTAAAAACTTCTTTAAAGATTCTTAAGAAAATACATATTAAAGTGTTTAATTTTTATTCATTTTATAAGTAGTACTTCAGATTTAATACTTATCACTTTCCTAAGTAAATAAGTGGTAAAGTGCACAAGATTTACCCCTGAATGACTTAAGTCAATTAACTTTATTAATCATATTATAAACAGTGATAAGAAGAGTAAATATAGTAAGAAAATATTAACTATTTTGCGTGGATTTTTTTTTTCTCATGAATTTACGATTAAGAACTTTTTTTCATTACTTTATTGAATATTTACAAAACTTTCAATAAGATATTTTTACTCTGTTCACATCACTTCCTTTAATTAAAGTTACCAATAAAGTCATCTTTTATTTGTGAACTAATATAGTCATTTCTATTATTTATTTAAAGAAATTCATATATTTTCAAAGTGTTTAATTTTAATTTATTTTTCTAAGGAAAATTGTGAAACTGTTAATTTAAACAAATTATATCTTTATTAAATTTATCATTTCTTTAACCAAAGTTTATTGGTCATTAATTCATTATATTTTAATAGGTTTCACTTATGAGAATCAAATAGTTGAAATTTGATATGCAAATAGTTTGATAATTTTAACTTACTTGCTCAGTCCCTCCTCTTCTCAATCCATGGAATTTGCAAACCAAATCTCTCTCTTTAATTGTAATAAAATATTAGAGGTATTTGACGTTTAAATAAAATTATATCTGTTAAACTGAAAAAAAAATAAAAATATATAACTCTGATTATAAGAGGTGAAACACAACTTAATATCTTAAAACCAGGGATAAGGATTTTTTTGATTTTTTATGAATCAAATTAAAAAATCATGATTTTTTTGAATTTTTTTTTTTTTGGCTACGTCTTTTTTATTAATAATTAAATTTAGTAAATAAATAAATATAATTAGTTAATTATGTAAGTTTTTTAAATTATAATTTTTTAAAAAAAAGTATATTATTTTAAATTTTATATAAAAATAAAAATTTGACTGATTAGAACCAATTCACTGTATTTAAATTTAAAATAAAAGTAAACTATATTATTATTTTTAAAAACATTTTATGGTTCTGTATTGTTATTTAATTTTTATGATTATATTATTAAGATAAAGATAAATATTAAAATAAAAAAATTAAAAATTTTTTAAGAACTTTCAATATTTAAAATTTAAGATAAATAAAAAAATAAATTTCTAAATTAGAACATAAGTAAATAGAGACAGTTAGAGCTTTTAAAAGAATATTAAATGTAACTGAATTTTTACAATTAAATTAATTAAAAAAAATTATCTTAGTAAGAAATATATTTTGTGGTAGATTGCTGAATGCTACCATATTTCAACCCTATAGCATTTTATTCTTTTTGTTTCCTCTTTTTTTTTTTTATTCACCTCTACATTATACAGTACTACATAATTCTATGGAACAAACTAACTACAATAAACTTTTTTGAATAAGTTTATACTTATACATACTACATATATGAACTGACCAAGGCCCCGGCTAAAAATCAGGGAAAACTGGGGTTTGCCTGCTGGGATTAAAAGGGTAAATTATACTTATGCAGAAAGTTCAATTTCAAAAAAAAAAATTTTTTATTTTCATCCAATTCTCCAGCAATCTTCAGTGTAAATCTTTTTATTTTTTTTTTCAGGTGAAAAAAGTCCATTTCTAGCGTTTATGAGCCCAAAACTGATCAACTATCAAAAAAAAAATTCACCTTTTTGGACAAAAAAAAAAAAAAAAAAAAAATAAAATAAAAATATAACTATAATATTCTTATTTTTGGTGGGTGTATAGAGGAAGGATAGGGCTACAAATTCATCTCTATATTTTGTTCGATGCGATTCGATGGTTTTGAGATATAGTCTTCAAAAAGGTCCATTTTTGAACAAATTTCAAAAACTCCCAAAGTTTGAGAGGCTATATCTTGCCTCAAACAACTAGCATTTAATAATGCACTAAATAAAAGTTGTTGCCCTGTCACTCCTCTAAACAATATTCACAAATAAAAAAAATTAGTAGGCAAGGTTTTTTTTTTTTTTAAATAATTTTTTTCACCAGAAGGGTACGATTTTTGCAATTTTTTTTTAAGTGCTTATAACTTTTTTTCTAGATGTGATATCAAAAATCTGTTCCCACCAATGCAAGAAATTGGGGCTAAGATTATCCAGTTAAATTTTCAGCTCTGTGGACCAGTGGTTTGACCCAGATATTCACTTTTTTCAACTTTGGGTCTAAATAACTTTCAAACCACAATAGACTCAAAAAAAAGCTAGAAACAACTCAGAACTTCAGGAAAAAATGCAATACCCTGAAAATTTCTGCTCAATCAGTCAAATAATAAAACAAAAATTTTCAAACAAAATATAAGAGAGAGAAGATTTTTTTCTTGTTTTTTTTTTTTCAATATTTTCTTTTTCTTTTGTTTCTTTTGATGTCTCCTTTTTCTGCTAGTGAATGTTCATCTTTGTGTTTTGATTTTAGATACCCGATAAAGATTTGGTTGAAAATTTTTAACTTGTGGCACTCGGAGGTCTTCTTCTAATTTTCTGACTGCAGATGTTAAATTTTGCTATTTCGAGCCTATCCTTAAACATTGTAAAGTATTTCCATACTGCTGAAGCTGATCTTTTAGATGTCTGTGAAGTTAGCCAAAGATTTTTTTTAAGGACAAATTTTGTTGGATAAATAGGACAGACAGCGTAAAAATAAATAAATAGTATTAAAATATAATTTTAAATATATATATATATATATATATCATAACTCACGGGTCGCGGGTACGAGGGGGAGAGCCCCCATAGATAAATATTTGTGTGTCAGCATCTAAAATAATATATTAAAAATTAAAAAAATATATTTATATATATATATATATATATATATATATATATATATATATATATATATATATATATATATATATATATATATATATATATATATATATATATATATATATATATATATATATATATATATATATATATATATATATATATATATATATATATATATATATATATATATATATATATATATAGGCTTAGGTGGAGATTGTTTCTGAGTTTCGATATTTTTATATCGATATTTATATTTTTTTATGTCGATATTTTATTTTAATCGATATTTTCCTGCCTATAATTAGCCCTAGGCTACTATGTCGTGCAAACGTTCTTGTGTACGTTAGGTCTCTTTTACGGCAAATTCTTGTGTAGGTTAGGCCTCTTTTTACGGCAATTTCGGTAGTTCAGGTTATGATAAGTCGAATTAGGTTCTGCTAGAAAAGTAAGTAATAATAATTGTGTCTATGTCTAGTAATAGTACTTCGTACCTCTGACAACTCTCTTGTTTACGATAGGCTTCTCCGATATTTTCGATTTTCGATATTTTTTAACAATCGAAACTCAGAAACAATCTCCACCTTTACCATATATATATATATATATATTATATATATATATATATATATATATATATATATATATATATATATATATATATATATATATATATATATATATATATATATATATATATATATATATATATATATATATATATATATATATATATATATATATATATATATATATATATATATATATATATATATATATATATATATATATATATATATATATATATATATATATATATATATATATATATATATATATATATATATATATAATAATATA
>SEYY01008868.1:20000-21024 GCA_009176605.1 Armadillidium nasatum
ATATATATATATATATATATATATATATATATATATATATATAGTCATTATTATATATTATTTATTAATTATTATATATTATTATTATTATTATTATTATTATTATTATTATTATTATTATTATTATTATTACTGAAAAAAATGTAAACAAAGAACAGCTGATTCAAAGAAGACGGCTTGAAGATTTTTGAAATTCGCGTTCTTTGAGTCAAACTTCAAGAACGCCAGGAAAGCCACTCAACGCCAGTCTACAGCCGGCTACGCCAGTCTACAGCCACTGGCTTGGCTTGAAGATGCGTTGCCTCAAAGATGACGGCTTTTATACCACGGTAAATCGGTATGCTTGATTAATGTTATAAATTCGAAACCAAGCAAACCCCCATCGATGGCTTATTCATTGAGAGCGCTATTTTTATTTTTCATAATAGCTCTTATTTTAAAAAACTTTTAAACTGAATTTTATTTAAAAAAAATAATATGTGTAGAATAATTGTCTTATAATTAAGTATTGCGTGGTTTTTAAGAAATTTTTATTTTTATTTAATTAATTTTCATCATCGGTAGTTCCTTCGAATAGATTTAAATTAAAAAAAAACAGCCAATGAAAAATAAAGAATCAGTCATAAAACAACATTTGGCATTTCATTCATTAACCAATCAGAAAACAGATACCATTTTCGTTTTGGTCTTCGCAACATGGAGGGTAGCAAAAGTGGAATAAGTTTCAAAAAGTTAATTGTTTTTAAGGCAGTGTTTAGTAATAGATATACATAAATGAATGTTTTTAAAAAAAAAACCAATAAACTGTTCTAAATTACCTTATAAGTTATTAAATGACGTCATAAGTTTTCATTCAATCAAATTATCTCTTACAATCGTTAGGCGGAGCTAATGCTATAAAAATATGACGTCAGAGTCAGTACACAATCTCTCTCTCTAACGTTCAACGGTTGGATGTTACGTCATTTGGTTTCCAATTCTGCCATAGGATCTAGCATACTAGTAAATATCCTTATACAATGTT
>SEYY01008869.1:0-28055 GCA_009176605.1 Armadillidium nasatum
TAAGTAAAAAAAAAATGATCCTCACTTCCATCATACCTTTTTTCAGGTTACTCACACAGCATTGAGCGCTCGCACTCTGAAAAATAGTATTCCTGAGATAAAGTGACTCAGATTTTACTCTGATCGTTCCGTTTTTCTCATTGACATTACAACGTAAACATGACCTCGCCATTAACAGTGTGCACCAAGAAAGAACAAAGATCAGTGATCCGGTTTCTGTGTTCTAAGGGTGTGTCAGAGGTTGAAATTTATCACACACTATCAGTGAAGTACGTGGGCAATGTTTTACATCGTCATAGTTTGTATAAGTAGATTGAGAAGTTCAAAAATGGCCGGACAAACGTCAAGAACGAAAAGGAAGCAGGACGAGCATCAACTTCGACAATTGACGAGAAGATTGAACATACTTGATAAATGCTCCTAACCAATAGACGAATTACTATCGTATTTCATTGAGAATCTGCTTTGAATTTCAGTACTTCAACTTTCCATTTACAAATTTAAAGGATGGATGGTGGCCGTCTACAGCAGCTGTTATAGAATGATGAGAAAGGGTATCGGAGGGGTCACAAAGAAAAGGAAAGATACCGATAGAATTTATTTTAGAAATCATACAGCTCTACCAACTCTTTATAAAGCTTTCAATTTTGTGTTTAGCACAACAGGAAAAGGTTCAATAAATCTCAAGCACAAGTTTTAACAAACACAGGTGGGATACCGTCAGATCCATAAGTCTTCTAAGACTTCAGAAATCACATCTTCATGGGAAATTACAATATTAGGCATGAATAAGTTGGAAGGAAGGTGCAGAAGGTAGAATGGTTCAATAAACGTCTAAACAGTTACTAGTGTCACATTTATGAGCTAATAGTTCAATATTATCTGAGGTTAAACATCAGAAACAAGAAACAAGAGGATTAAAAGAGGAAGATCGAAGCGAAGAGGAAAAAGGAAGAAGAAAAGATAGAATTAACATATTTTGAAATGTGCCAGGTTTGAGAAAAGGATCCAGAAAGATTAATTAGTGTATTTTGCATGGGAAAAATAATTTTTAATGTTACGTAGAATAGATTTATGACGATTCCGGGATGAAATAAAAGAATCATTAGATTCTAGCTTCTTGAAGGCGTAGGTAATTGTCGAAGTCAGCGTCCCTTTGAAACACTTCAGTTGTTCGTTCTGTTCATTCTGAGGGACTCGATCTTCCCAAAGCAGGAATCATTTCAAGGAAAATCAAAGCATTACAAAAGTTCGACCGTTTAGTAACGGTTGGCAGGGAACAGGATACGAAGTGATCAGAGGAATCCAATACTATATAAATAAAATTTTTTTTAATTTAAATTTTTTTTTTTACAGATAGCCACCACTCACGGGCAGAGCCCTTTTCAAGGAGGGGCTTATAAAAGAGAAAGGAATAAGAGAACCCACCCAGCCCCGAACCTAAGGCATACCTCTCAGGTGGGCGAAGACGGAAGCCTTGAAGAGAGGAAGATTAAATGTAGGAGAAATATGGTGGAGTTCCACAGAACAAGGTGGCTGGAAAGAAGGGCACCACAACGGGAGTCTGGTTTCTAGCATCCACACAAATTCGTCGAAGCAGGGCACCCCTTGTGCAAACGAGGGCGACGCAATGGTGGTGGAATGCGAGAGGCCAATTCCCTTGAGCACCTGCCATTGTAGTACTTGTAGAAAAGAGATAGTGCGCCAACGTTACGTCGCAGGGATAAAGTGTCAAAAGAGTTTGAAAGTAGGGGACAGTTAATTAATCTTTTAGCCTTAGACTCATCCCCATCCAGAAGAGAGGGGGAACAGGAGCCCCCCAATAATTGTAACAGTACCTCATACAACGGTAATTTATTGTTTATTTATTTGGATTCAGATTGCCGTTATTATTTTTCGTAACTTGAATTATCAAATTATAAGCTACTATAACATACGTTTGTAATTACTAAAAATATTAAAACAAAAACTTAATAATAATAAGCAAAATGTATTATTAGTGCTGAGATAAAATTTCCAACTAGCGATAGGCAAAATTAAGGTCCACATTGAAAACCTATGCTGCATAGAAACAAAAAGAATGTTTCAAGTATACAGATATTGAAAGAATGATTCGATTGAATTTGAAAATATCATCGATATATTGCGTGATCGATAGATGATAATATTTTATAACAATAATATTTAATTCGTTATAAACTAGTTTACTTGAAAGCGCATTACAAACTCTCGTCTATCGATGGGTCGAGTTTCCGAGGAGCACTTGGTTTGTAGAATAAGATTCTCATATTAATTTACTTACTATTTTAAATATATAATTAATTGGGATTAAAAAGAATGCTGATTATTATTAAGGTGCCAGACTTACGTACAGCTACATATACAACCTAAGGCAAACATATTTGGGAATATTTGAAAGGATTTGGAATGAAAAGAAAATCAATAATTGTAACTGACCGCTAAAAAAAAAAAAAAAAAAAAAAAAAGAAGAGAGAGAGAGAGAGAGAGAGAGAGAGAGAGAGAGAGAGAGAGATTAAAAAGAAAGAAACAGTTTGTTCAATGATTAGAATTTTAAGAGTCTTGACATAAACACATTCACATGGAACAAAAATATTTATAATAGTTATACTTAAAAGTAATTTAAAGAAAATGATATTTTAATGGATAACACTTAAATTATTGGAGTAATAAATTTAATTATTATACGAGTTAAGATGTTATTACAATTATGATGTGTCTATCAAATTTATTTGGATTCAGATACACTTCTCTCATATGTAGCGAATGCTCATGCCCTGAAATCTCAAGCACATATGTTGAACATTCGAACTCAGTATATATAATAAGCCTATTTTGAGGAAACCATGTTTTTTTCCATAGCTGATTCGGATGTCACACTATAAAGTGCTTGTTAATGAGGAAATTAAATTTTATGCTTATGAGGATGCGATTGTGATAACCATCACGTAATTATAAAAATAAATTTTTTATTTGCTTCGTCTCCAAAATAGTTTATGATAATGTCAGACAATAAGTGTTAATTTCTTTAAAAAAATATTTACTATGATTGTAACTTGTAAGAGCTTTACATGAAATTGTAATATGAGAGAGAGAGAGAGAGAGAGAGAGAGAGAGAGAGAGAGAGTTCTCTATCTGCGTCAAAATAACTCATCTGCCTTGTAATTTTTATCACAAATGTTCAGTGACGCGTACGTGTTATGTTTCTATGCGGAAGGTTAGCTTCAAAATCTTGAGCACGTGATCTATATATCTATTTTTGATGGATCTATATATATCTATATTTAAAAATTATCAATTTCACACTCTTGACCATCAGTTTGGCGTATTCCTTTTATATGAATGTTGTTTAAGAATGGACATTTCCCTTACATAGAGCGCATGTAATCTTCCTTATAAGACGTATTTCAGATCCCAATTTACAGTTTTCAATTGATTAGAATTTTAGAGCCTGGTCATAAATTACGAGACGAAAAATATAATCAGTTTTAACTCTTCTTTGTAACATAACTGTAACGCAAGTTTACCCTTTCCCGATTATTAATTACGTAACACTTATCACTAATCCCCTTCATTTTTCATTAAAAAAAAAAAGAAAAAAGAAAATTATATCACTTTGAAAATTAAAGTTAACGTAGCCCCACATAGCGTACGGAGTTTTCCTTACTCCTTTGTGACAATTTATACTATTAAAGTTACCTCCCCTACTCCCCTGAACTGAACTCTCTCGTCGCATACCTCCTCCATTGAGAACTCGTACGCCACGCCTTTCTACACAGTTTCATCCTTTCTCTGTCCAACTCTCAGACCCTATACTTAACCGTTATGCTCACTCTTACATACACTCTACTGGTAAAGTCTGGGACACACTCCCTTTAACTGTTTTCCAAACTTCCTTTGACTTAGCCTCCATCGACCAAGATAAGTTTTTTCCCAACCCCGGAGGAATTTGATAGGCCTCCGGCCTTTACCCACCGGGGATATATATATATATATATATATATATATATATATATATATATATATAATATATATATAATATATATATATATATATATATATATATATATTAGTGATGCATCCGCATCCGCATCCGCATGCGCGGATGCGGAACATCCGCACAAAAATCAACATCCGCATCCGCATCCTCCGCATTCGAAAATTCAACATCCGCATCCCGCATCCGCATCCCACTTTCAAAAATTCAACATCGCATCCGCGCATCCGCACCTCTCCAAAATTCAACATCCGCATCCGCATCCGCATCCGCAAATTAGAAATACACCGATCCATCACTAATATAATATATATATATATATATATATATATATATATATATATATATATATATATATATATATATATATATATATATATATATATATATATATATATATATATATATATATATATATATATATATATATATATATTATATCGAATTGTAGATCAAGAGTGAGGTGAAGAGAGAACTATCGGATTGGTTTAGCATAGGAGTGGGATTGAGACAGGGGTTTTTAATATCTCCATGTTATGGTAATTACTTGAACAATGGAGAGAGAAGTTAAAAGTTTTACGTTGAGAAATATGGAGGGTGAATGTGAAGTGAATGTTTTACTTTTTGCAGATGATGCGGCATGTGTTGGTGGCAGAATCTGGAGAAAAGATGAGAATACTTGTGAGAGAGTTTGAAGGGAAATGTGCAAACACGAGATTGAAATTCAATCCAGCGAAGAATAAAGTTATGAGGATTGGAGGTGGGGATGTGGAAATGTGGAGGGAGGAATTGGTTTGTAGAAGTATGAGAAGGGAAACTTGAGGAGGTGAATGAATTCAAATATCTAGTATGTTGGGTGGAAGGTAAAGGTGGGACGGAAAAGGAATAAAGAACAGAGTGGTGGAAGGAATGAAAGTATTGGGGGGCCTAAGAAAAGTATGGAAGAAAGGAAAAATTTCGAAAGAAATAAAGATAAGAATGTTTGAATGTATGTGTTCACCTTCTGTATTGTATGTGTGTGAAACATAGACGATAAGTGCTCGATCGAAAAAAAGTTTCAATGTCTTTGAGATGAAAGATTTGAGAACGATATATAAATTGAGAAGGATTGATAGGATTAGAAATGAAAGAATAGGGGAGATGTGTAAATGGAAGAAGAGTGTAATTGATAGAGAGGAGGAGGATGTGCTAAAATGGTTTGGACATATGTGAAGAATGAAAGAGAACAGAATGGTTGCAAGGTACGTAGATCCGAGTAGATAGGAAGGGTAGGAGGAGGGGAAGGCCGAAGTGGGGATGGATGGATGAGTGAGACTGATTTTGATGGAAGGAATTTGATTTAGAGAGGTAGAAGATTGTGGAGACAGAGATAAGGGAGGTGGTGAAACGTTGAAAGGTAAGAATAGTTATGTTTGTAAGGGAATTGTGGCGGGCACCACCTCACGAAAGTGGGAAAGTGATAGTGAAATATATATATATATATATATATATATATATATATATATATATATATATATATATATATATATATATATATATATATATATATATATATATATATATATATATATATATATATATATATATATATATATATATATATATATATATATATATATAATAAAAATTAAATCCGCATCCGCATCCGCATCCGAACTTTTCGAAAATTCAACATCCGCATCCGCATCCGCATCCGCACTTTCGAAAATTCAACATCCGCATCCGCATCCGCATCCGCACTTTCGAAAATTCAACATCCGCATCCGCACTTTCCGCATCCGCACTTCTCCAAAATTCAACATCCGCATCCGCATCCGCATCCGCAAATTGGAAAATATGACATCCGATCATCACTAATATATATATATATATATATATTATATGTTACCGTTAAAGTATACAATGCAGTTATTTCATAGAATACCTAGTTATTCCATGAAATAACTGATCGTGGCCGTTAAAGTGTGTAATATGTTAATTTGACACTTTAACTAGATATTCTATGAAATAACTAGGTATTCTATTAATTAACTAATGACAGACAGTTAAAGTGTAAAATAAACAATATATCTAAAATGAAATAACTAGGTATTCTATAAATAAACTAATGATAGACAATTAAAATGAAAAAGAAGCAATTTATATAATTTATGCAGCGTATAAATGGCATTTATTTATTCATTTGTTACAACAAGGACTATTAATTTTTCTACTCCTTGAACTTCAAGGACATCGTAATGTTGAAGTAACCAATAATCACTTGGCACTTTCTTATCTGATGTTTTAGATTTCTTTACATCAGCTATCAAAGTTAATAATTTTTCACGGGTGAGCAAAGAACTGTTCTCTTTCAAATCACGCTTATTTAGTAAAGATTCAAACTTTTCTTTCATTGCAGCTTTTTTTTCGTTATCACTTAAAGAAATCATGGTTAAAGGCAATTTATGGTCTTAAAAATAATTGCACTTTAACGTAAGCAAACTAAGCAAACTAATAAGAAATTACTAAATTATAAAACTTAAAAAAATAAATGTATCTCAATAGCTGATACGTTAGAACAGTATTTGACGAACAGCAGCCGGCACTGTACGTGCAAGCAATCAATTAACCGGAATGAACTGGCGAAAAAGTATTCTCGTTGGTTTATGGTTTGGTATTTTTGCCGATATAGATTATTTTACAATTTAACGGGCTGCAGATCGTTATTCTATGAAATAACTAGTTAAACCATGAAATACAAGAGAGTTTTACACTTTAACGGACACGATCAGTTATTTCATGGAATAACTAGGTATTCTATGAAATAACGGATTCATACTTTAACGGTAACATATATATTATATATATATATATATATATATATTATATATATATATATATATATATATATATTATATATATATATATATATATATATATATATAGAGAGAGAGAGAGGAGAGAGAGAGAGAGAGCTTTCATTAATTAAAAACATTCCATTGTCTTATATATAGCAAATAAAAATACAAAATTTGAGAAATGTATTTTCACATATTACTATTTACATGCTAATGTTTATCTCCGAATTTCACACTATTGATATCTCAATCTGATTAGATCGTACGTCTTCCACACTGCCAAAGACAATAGCCTATTAGGCTTATTTACAAGTCTTTCTTAATTAAGGAGAAATATGATATAGATTAAATCTACTCAAAAGAAGTTTCTTAGCGATTTATGGAAAGTGTTTGGATGTTACGGAATTCTTTTTGCAAATTTTTATCTTAGACTAATATATTAGTAGTGCAATATTAGTATAATGTTAAGCTTACTGTGGTTTGATTTTTTGATATTTTTATTTTAGAATATCTTCGAATGTATATTAATTATTTTTATTTATTAGTTTGTATTATTATTTGTAAAAATAAAATATAATATATATATTATATATATATATATATATATATATATATATAATTTATATTATAATATATATATATATATATATATATATTATATATATAATATATATATATATATAATATATATATATATATATGTATGGCTTAGGTGTAGATTGTTTCTGACTTTCGATATTTTTTATATCGATAATTTTTTGTCGATATTTTATTTTAATCGATACTTTTATACCTACAATTTTTTTGTAGGTTAGGCCTCTATACCTATAATTTTTTGGGGGTAAAGGTGGAGATTGTTTCTGAGTTTCGATTGTTAAAAAATATCGAAAATCGAAAATATCGGAGAAGCCTATCGTAAACAAGAGAGTTGCCAGAGGTACTATTACTAGACATACACACAATTATTATTACTTACTTTTCTAGCAGAACCTAATTCGACTTATCATAACCTGAACTACCGAAGTTGCCGTAAAAGAGGCCTAACCTACACAAGAAGTTGGCGTAAAAGAGGCCTAACCTACACAAGAACCACATTCCGACCACAATGTAAATAAAACGCAAACTAAAATTCTTTTAGGGATATAGTATCGATTAAAATAAAATATCGACATAAAAAATATCGATATAAAAAATATCGAAACAGAAACAATCTCCACCTAAGCCTTTTTTTTGTAGGTTAGGCCTCTTTTACGGCAACTTCTTGTGTAGGTTAGGCCTCTTTTACGGCAACTTCGGTAGTTCAGGTTATGATAAGTCGAATTAGGTTCTGCTACAAAAATAAGTAATAATAATTGTGGGTATGTCTGGTATAATAGCCTCTAATTCTCGCCAACGTTATTCTTTTGTTTGAAGACATTTATATTAGGCGTGCGCGCGCATCCGTAGTAAATACCGGAACATTAATGTATTTTGAATTTAGTGTTATTCTTGAGTCTTGACTTTGTACTGAAAACATCTATGGAAAAATCTTGTAATAAATTATAAAAGTTTAAGTTTGATAACGTGATAATTGTGTCTAGTTTATTTAATATTGTTTATTATTGGTCCTCAATAATAATATATTAAGATTCATTTCTTAATGAAACCTTAAAATTTAATTAAAAAGTTATTAGTAGGCTTTATTTGACTAACCTAGGGTTTGATGTCTGGCGCCGGAGTATTGAACTTGCTGGTGGATTGGGTAAGGTCTCAAACTTTAGCATTTGATAATAAAAGAATTTTTATCAAAGGTAAGAAATTTAACTATATTTAAATAAAACAATATAAAATTTTACAATATATATATATATTATATATATATATATATATATATATATATATATATATATATATATATATATATATATATATATATATATATATATATATATATATATATATATATATATATATATATATATAAATATATATATATATATATATATATATATATATATATATATATATATATATATATATATATATATATATATATATATATATATATATATATATATATATATATATATATATATATATATATATATATATATATATATATATATATATATATATATATATATATATATATGAATTTGGACGGGTTGCTGGGAAAAATAAAACCCATGTCCCATTTGCATTTTTACTTGTAGGCGTATCCGCATATTGTACAAATTTTTGGGGTTGAGTTTTGACAATGTGTACCGGTAAATTTTGCTTTCGGTTTTTTTTTTTTTTTTAAATTTTGAACTTAGTTATATTAAGCTGCTCATAGTTAGAAAATAGTGTGAAATTGTATTTCTTAGAAAGTATTTAGGGGCCTTTTATATTAAAAAGTGTTTAGAGGCCTTTTTATAAAAAAAGAGGAGAAATTAAAAATTTTTTTTTTTTCTTCCTTTTTTTATATTTATTTTTTTATTTCTCTGTGGCCATTGTATTTACATTACATTACATTTACATTTAAAATAAAATTTGATTTTATAAATCTAATTTTAAAATAAAATAAAAAAAAAACTTAAAAATAATTTGTAGCTAAAACTTTTTTGGCTACTTGGTCTTTTGGACTCTGTTCCTGACCACTCCTAGAAATCAACAATTGCAGAATAAGCAAGAAATTTTTCATGTTGCTAAAAAATGCAATAATTCTTGCAACACTATTGCAGCAGATCACCATTTTATATCTTTGGAGCTAGAACTATGTCTCAAGCTCTGCCATACTTTGGCAATAAATAAATAACAAGATAACTACAGTGGCCACTGACAAATAAAAGTAATTTAATAACTTTATTAATGTTTTCCGATTCTTTTATTTGAGAAAACACCTTCAGAAAATTACACCAGCTGTAAGTCATAAGATCAAGAAGACCAACTACAGCTAATAATCTGGAAATCAAAACTCAACTCTAAAGGGTATGTAAAAAATTTTCTCTTGTTTAATGCTCTTTAAATAAGAGAAATTTGCCCTTTTATAATATTTTATATAATATAGGAGAACATAGAAAGGAGTCCCCATTTAAACTTTTTATTTTTCAATCTCTACAATTTAAAAAATTTAATAAATTTTAAAAATATATTTAAAAAATCTTTAAAATTAGATTTAGAAATCAAATTTTATTTGTAGTCAAGTCAAAAAACTAGTCTCTAATATTCTTTTTCAGACTTGACTTGGCTCAAACATTTAAATTGTAGAAATAAGGACAGAACAGGAAGAAACTTCAGCAGTAGATGTAGACTTAGAAAGATACTCCCAATTTTTTTTTATTTTTTTTGCTTTTAATAATTTTTTTTAAGTAAAGAAGAAAAAATCACTTGATTATTACTTCCCCCTTCTATTTTTTCTTCCTATATTAGAGTAGATTTCTGTCAAGCCTTTTATATTAAGAGATCAGCATGTATGTGCTACCTAGAGGATTTCATAAGAACACATTGACATGTGCCACCTAAATACATTAACTAACACGTGATAATAACATTTCCCATGGTAGATTCTAAATAAAGTCAAAGGTGTATATATAATTTTTAAATAATCAAAAATGTAAGATTCTTGGAAATAACCAGGAAAGTAAGTTTTCCAAAGTGAAAGGTAAAGAAAGCCTATCACATATCTTTTCAGAAATAATCTTTGGGTATTTAACACAGAGCAGTCAATAAATAACTTTTTAATAGTAAGTCTCATTTGATAGTGTACTGTGTACATATATTTTACAAGGGGTATTGCCAGAAAAAGGTATAACAGCAAAAAGAGCACAATCTAGCTGGTCTTGCCAGGATAACTGGATCTCTTTTATGTATATATGTATTGGACCAGTCTTGAATAAGGGGTTTTATATTTGGTACATGGCCCTTACATTGAATACAGTCAGTCAAAAGGATGTCTGTTAAGTTAGTAAAAGATTTTCAGGGAAAGATTTTTTTTAAAGGACAAATTTTAGAGGACAAACTTTCCTTTGAAAGTTAGGCAAATATTAAATAAAAAAAATAATAATTAAGGTTCTGTAAAAGAATGAATACTATATTTACCGTATATATATTACAGCTCACTCTATCCAAAAAATACTCAGTCTTTATCTTACTTTTTTTTTCCTCCCCTGCTCTAGCTGTAGTTAGATCCATAACCTTGCTGCCAACTTCAGAGGTGATTTTAAATAAAAATATTTAATAAAAAGCCTATAGCCATAAGCTTTCCATATTGATAACTAAATCATATGTTTTCAGTGAATATATGCAGAGTGTGTCATTAAATTATAAAATGATTGGATTATATTTTCCTTTTAAATAGTCTGTGTTTTCCATATTATAATAAAGATATGAGAGTTTGGAATTCAAGAGTTGTACCTATGAAATTTGAGGGTCATAAATCTGGATGAGTGGTTTCAAATTCTTAGAGTTGGAAACGGAAGCTTCTTCTTTTGACTCTAATAGTCAGGACATTTTGACATTCCAAAACACCTTTGAAGAAAGTTCCGTAATATATTGTGTATAATTTATTTGCTGTTGAACAGTTTAAAATTGTGTTAATATTTTTATTTTATTTCATTACTCAAAGCAAAAGTTTTATAACGTATCAGCTTTATTATTTGTTTATATTATTTTTTATTTCTTTCCAGATAAAAATTAATTGATAACATTCGCATCCTACTTAAATTTGAGCATTTTTTGTTTTCCATATTATTTACTTATTACTTTTGTGTTTAAACAATCATGGATGAATCATTGAAGAAAATTTTCAGGTATGATATATATATATATATATATATATATATATATATATATATATATATATTATATATATATATATATATTATTTATATTATTTTTATTGTTTTTTTATTATAATTATTATTATTATTATTATTATTATTAGTTATGTTGATGCCCACAAAAAAGACTATATTGCAACTCTTAAAGAGGCTGTAGCGATAAAAAGTGTGTCTGCATGGGCAGAATCAAGGGGAGATGTTGAGAAAATGATTCAGTGGGCAAAAAAGAGGTTGGAAGCTTTAGGAGCATCGTGCACACTTAATGATGTTGGAAAGCAGGTAAAAATTTGTTGTAATTTTTCAATTTTATTATATTTGATATATTTTTTCTTTCTTTGCTTGCTTCACAGTTCCAGGGTTCCTTTATTCTTCAAATGAACTTCCTCAGAAATTGAGACTAATGTTTGGACTAATTAAATATTAGTTGATTTATGGTGGTTCTAAGTTATTGACTTGTCAGCTAATGTCATTGGTCCCCTTCTAGACCAGTAACTAAATTAGGATTCTGACAGAAATCAACTGTGAAATCTCCCTCCTACCTCTTCTGTTTACCAAAAGGAGAATATATATATATATATATATATATATATATATATATATATATATATATATATATATATATATATATATATATATATATATATATATATATATATATATATATAGCCTGTGTCATTGAAATCAATTTTCTTGCCTATGAGGGTATTCAGAAAATCCAATTAAAATTTTTTTCCATGAGACCTAAGTGCTCCCTTTTTGACCTCAAAAATTAGAAAAATTGGTTAAAAATTGTCATTTATATAGTTCTGTTGCTATTTGTTCTGAATTGTTCAATGAACAATTTATTTAGAGAATAAATGAACAATGAACAATATTCATTTATTCCCTAAATTAGTTGACTGCGATTTATGTTTCTTTTTTACATTTTAGGTACTAGCATGAGTCAAATGATAACACGAAAGGCAGCAAGTAATGTTATGTTTGGCCCCTCTCTGCAGGAATTGCCAACCATTGAACTTACCATACATCTTCCAGATTTCAAGACACTTTCTTTTCTTGAAGGAACATAAGTATTCCAGCAATAAGGATGTCATTCCCTAGTTAAGCGAGGTTCTTGTTGACCTGTGGATTCGAGCTGGGATTCCACCACAGCCACTTAAAAATGTTAAAGCAAAGCTGATGAGACTGATGGATGAGGTATCAAAGCATGGTATAAGTGTGGAGAAAAGAAAGCAGCTTTCTTGGCAGTTTAAATGAATTGTTTGACATTGCTGTATGTCAGTGTAAGGATCTGCTTGCATGTAACTGTGCAAAAGAAATGAAATTCCAGCTCAAAGACTTTTTAGTTGACCAAAGAACAGTTTGCAGAACAAATTGGCAGAATAGACGAAACTATAACTGAAATGATGAACAGGAGTTCTGCAAGAAAGTAGCTGATGAGAAGAAAAGAAGAATCAAGCAGGAATGCACCGTGCTGTCTGCAGACACTACTGCCATTGAAGATTCAGCTTTATCACCTGATCATGAGGGGACAAAGTATACCTGACGATTTTGTTACTCTTGGTGTTTGCCTGAACACAACACAAATTCCTACCATTGCACTAGAGGCAAAGAAGTATGGAGTGTCCAGCAGAGCAGCAGCAGCTATAGGTACAGCGGCACTAGTTGACTATGGTGTTGTCAGTGGCAGATGACAAGACCAATGTTATAGATCATAAGAAAATCTGGAGCAGGATAAAAGCTAAGAAAAGGGCTGACGAAAAAAAAACACAGGAAGAAGAATTGGGAATAGTTGCAGTGTTTTTTGATGGCAGGAAAGACAGTAACCTGATCAAGGAAAAGAAAGGCAGTAAAAAGGTAGTAGATCACTATGTCTTGGTTGGTGAACCTGGAACTGTCTACCTTCAACACATTACTGTGGACAGATGGTGAGGCTATTGTAGATGGGCTGCATGGAGCATTATCAGACATGGGAATTGTTGACAGCATCATTGCAGTTGGAGCTGATAGCACAAATGGCAACACTGGACCTAAAGGTGGGGCAATTCATCTCTTTAGAGCAGCAGCTAGAATAGACCCCTGCAGTGGTTCATATACAGTCTGCATTTGAATGAACTTCCTCTGCGCCATCTGAGTGAAAAGCTCATAGGTCCCAGTGAAAGTCCCACTCAGTGGAAGGGACGTATTGGCAAAGCTCTAACTACATATGAGACCCTTCCACTTTCAGTCTTCCAAAACATCTCAGAAGGTGACCCACTTCCTGATGTTGACATAGACAACATTAGTAAAGATCAGTGATACCTCTGCAGAATTGTAACAGGCTATAAGAATTGTTGTTACTGAGGATCTAATGCATGAAAAACCTGGGATTATGTCATTGGCAAGGTGGGTTACTACTGCCAATAGAATTTGGCAATAGCAATAGCAATAGGAACACGCTACTACAGAATTGCATTCATTGGCGAAGTTTGTTGTGGTTTACTATGCACCAACGTGGTTTCGAATAAAATGCCGACTCAGATGCACTGATGGTCCAAAGCATTTGCTGCAACAGATCAAAATCCAAAGACAGCTTGTCACCAGACATTGCCAGTATAACATTGCTGTAAACAAAAGAAGCGGTTACTGTGCTTACCAAGAAAATGTGCTACTCGCAATGTTAGCAGACGATGATGAAGAAAACAGAAAGGTTGTTATCGATACAATATGTGAGAAGATGGAGAGACAGACAAAACTGTAGTACTTTAAATTTAGAATTCTTTAAATTGCGATGCAGAAACAATCTTTTCTCCAGTTTCTGGAGTAATTCGATTTCGTCTTGGAGAGTACATTTGGCCCCGGCCTCCTTTCTCCCATAGTTAAACAGATTTTCACTCTCAATAGAACTTATCGGCAGGGAGATATAAGCCAATACATGTAAATTAATGGACAAATTAATCGGCAGAAAATTGACGTTGACGATTGGGAAAAATATGCTGATTTTGCCTATGAAAATAACGACTAATCGTCCCATGATATATATATATATATATATATATATATATATATATATATATATATATATATATATATATATATATATATATATATATATATATATATATATATATATATATATATATATATATATATATATAGAAACTTTAATATATGATTCCTTTTTTTTTCCCATTCCTTCTATTGTCAGACTCTGCCAGATGGTCGACAGATTCCACTACCGTCTGTTCTTTTTGGTCAACTGGGAAATGATACCTCTAAAAAAACTGTCTGCATATATGGACATTTGGATGTACAGCCAGCTCTTAAAGTAGGATTAATTTTGAAAATTATTTGTAAATTACATGTAAAGGATGATCAAAATGGGTTGAAATATTAAATATTTTATTCATATAAGTAACTAAAATGGTCTTTTTTTTTAATAGGAAGATGGGTGGGACACCGAACCTTTTGAACTAGTGGAAAAAGATGGTAAACTCTATGGAAGAGGAGCAAGTGATGATAAAGGCCCCGTTATTGGATGGATTCACGCAGTTGAAGCTTACCAGAAAACCGGGAATGATATTCCAGTGAATTTAAAGGTAAACTCAAATAGTGTGTTCAGTTCTGGTTTATCACTTCATATTTACACCCATCCCCTGATTCATTCGTGTTTTTTAACTAAGTCGTAACTACCGTATATAATTCATTTCATTTTTAATCTTTTAATTTGTTGTTTTTTTTTTAATACTTTTTTTCATTGTTTTTCTTTTTCATTCTTGCAATACAATTGAAACAGATAGAATTTCTTATGGGTTCAATTTTACTTCTGAAATAGTGAATATCCGATGGATGTCCAAATTTTACTTAGTTCTATTTAATCGGAATTGCGTATGTCATCTATAAAGATATGACCAAACTTCTTTTAGATATTCAGTAGCGTATAATAACGTCAAGTGCAGTAACAGTTTATAGGCTTAAATAAATATGAAAAAGCGTTATCCTTTTAACAATTTCTTTAATAACGCTTAAGTGATCTATCTTTAACATTTTCATCTTTCTACTCCCAAAAAAAGAAAAAAAAAAAAAGGGAAATGTTGAAATTTGAAATTAAAACTGTTGAAGAATTGACCTTAGAGCAACTGACATAATATATAATATATATATATATATAATATATATATATATATATATATATATATATATATATATATATATATATATATATATATATATATATATATATATATATATATATAGGGTAGAAAAAAAACCATTTTTTTTTTTTTAAAAAAAAAACAAAAACAAAGGTTTTTTTTAAAAAAAACAAAAAAACCAGGTTTTTTTGGTTATTTTGGTTTTTTTGGTTTTTTATTACAATAATGAATCAATAGGTGAAATGACTAATGAATAATATAATATATATATATATATATATATATAATATATATATATATATATATATATATATATATATATATATATATATATATATATATATATATATATATATATATATATATATAATAAATAAAATATAACCTGGGTGAGTGGTGTGAATGGAAAAGGGGATTGTTGGATTTTGTGTGTGTGAGCTGGGAATGGAGGAATAGGTTGTTGGATGTCAACGTGCTGAGGGAACTGCTATGGGTATTTCGGACCATTATTTGGTGGTGGCGAAAATAAAAGCTAAAGGAGGTTGGGAGAAAGTGGGAGGGAGAGGGAGGGTGGTGGAGATAGTACGGGTGGAGAGGTTAGAAGATGAGGAGAAGAGAGGTGAATACACAAGAGGGATAAGGGAGAAATGGGAGGAGGAGAGGTGAGGTGGAAGGAGTGGAGGAAGAGTGGAGTAAACTGAAGGGACCATTGGTGGAAGTTGCGAGAAGAGTGTGTGGGATAAAAAAAATAGGTAATGGTAGAAGAAAGGGGAGTGAGTGGTGGAATGAAGAGTTAGAGAATATGGTTAAAACGAAAAAGGAGGCTTTCTGCAAGTATTTGAGTGAGAAAGATAGAGTGGGGTATGTATGCTTTATGGATTTGGAAAAGCGCATGATAGAGTTTGTAGGAGGAAATTGTTTGAGGTTCTATAAGGAAGGGGGGAGTGAGAGGTAGATTATTGAATGGAAATAAATCATTTTATGAGAACTGTAGAGCGAGGGTGTGGGTGAGGAGAGAACTGACTGAATGGTTTAACGTGGGAGTTGGACTGAGGCAGGGGTGTGTTAAGTCTCCGTGGTTGTTTAATGTGCTAATGGATGGTGTTGTTAGGGGGATGAAGAGGGAAGGGAAGGGTATTAGGTTGAGAAGTAGAGAGGGGAAATGGGAGGTAAATGTCTTGTTGTTTGCGGATGATGCGGTCTTAGTTGCAGAATCTGGGAATAAGCTGAGAATGTTGGTGAAAGATTTTGTGAGGGAATGTGTGTCTAAGGGATTAAGGGTAAACTCATCAAAGGTAAAGTGATGAGGATTGGGAGCAGGGTTGAGGCAATAAGAGGGGAGGAATGGGGGGTGTCAAGGTGGGGGAGAGAAATTTGAGGAGGTAGAAGAGTTTAAATATCTGGGAATGCTAGTGGAGGGAAAAGGGGAAATAAAGAATAGAGTGATTGAAGGAAGTTTGGAGGGAATACTGAGGGAAGTATGGAAGAAGGGGAGAATATCAAAGGAAATAAAGGTAAGAATGTTTGAGAGTATGAGTCTGCCATCTGCAATTATGGGTGATGAATGCTCAGATTAGGAAAAGATTAGAAGTTTTTGAAATGAAAGGATTGAGGGCTATGTGTGGGTTAAGGAGGGTAGATAGAATCAGGAATGAAAGAATAAGAGATGTGTGGATGGAAGAGGGGAATAGTGGGCAGAGTGGAAGAGGGTGTATTAAGATTGTTTGGGCATATGTGTAGAATGGATGAGAATAGGATGGTGGGTAGAGTGATGAGATCCGAGGTACAGGGAGGAAGGGGGGAGGTTTGAATGTGGACGAAGGTAGGAGAGTCACGGAGGACAGAGTGAGATGGAGGGCATGGTGAAGGGGAAGGGAGATAGAGTGTGGATGTGGGGGTGTAAACGAACTGTGACGGGCACCACCCCACGAGAGTGGGAAAGGTGAGGGGTAAAATAAAAAAAAAAATATATATATATATATATATATATATATATATATATATATATATATATATATATTATATATATATATATATATATATATATATATATATATATATATATATATATATATATATATATGTTTTCAGAATTTTCTGAAAAATCAGTCATATATAATATATATATATATATATATATATATATATATATATATAATATATAATATATATATATATATATATATATATATATATATATATATATATATATATATATATATATATATATATATATATATATATATATATATATATATATATATATATATATATATATATCGTATTTATATAGCTTGTATATAAATTCATTAATAAAAAATAAAAAAATTGGTTTAAACCAAAAAAAACATGGTTTTTTCAGTTGGTTTAAACCAAAAAAAAAACCATCTGGTTAAAACCATGCAACCCTGATATATATATATATATAATATATATATATATATATATATATATATATATATATATATATATATATATATATATATATATATATATATATATATATATATATAATTTTCATAACTGCTAATGATGTTATAATTTCGAGGAATCGAACCCGGGTCCAAAAGATGGAAGTCCGTTGTGTTAACCACTACTCCACTGATGGTTCAAAATGAAATAATCCAGAACTTCTACTGACATATCTCGCCTAGTGAAAAGTCTCTTCAATATTTCACCGACCACAACTTGGGCGTAGCGTCAACATGGACCAGGTTCTATCCTGAGTATAAACCGCAGTGCAAATGTTATAATGTTTGATAACCACTATGATAAATCAACCGTGGAATCATTATTTATAATTTTCATAACTGCTAATGATGTTATAATTTCGAGGAATTTGGACCCGGGTTCGATTCCTCGAAATTATAACATCATTAGCAGTTATGAAAATTATAAATAATGATTCCACGGTTGATTTATCATAGTGGTTATCAAAATTATAACATTTGCACTGCGGTTTATACTCAGGATAGAACCTGGTCCATGTTGACGCTACGCCCAAGTTGTGGTCGGTGAAATATTGAAGGGACTTTTCACTAGGCGAGATATGTCAGTAGAAGTTCTGGATTATTTCTTTTTTGAACCATCAGTGGAGTAGTGGTCAACACAACGGACTTCCATCTTTTGGACCCGGGTTCGATTCCTCGAAATTATAACATCATTAGCAGTTATGAAAATTATAAATAATGATTCCACGGTTGATTTATCATAGTGGTTATCAAAATTATATATATATATATTATATATATATATATATATATATATATATATATATATATATATATTATATATAATAATATATATATATATATATATATATATATATATATATATATAATAATAATTTTTAATTAAAAAAAAAAAAAAAAAAAAAAAAAAAAAAAAAAAAAAAAAAACAGTTTTTTTTTTTTTTTTTTTTTCATTTTTCTTTATATAACTTCATCATAACTTTGAGCGCAAACACTTTTTTTTTCTGGTTTCAACATTCTCATCGTTTCCTTTTTTGTGATCTTCCTTTAAGTGATTGTGCTTTCTCAATTTAAAATACCTTCTACGAGATTTACTGCTCTAAGTTTTTTTTTCCAATGTCCTAATTTCTTGGTCTTTTTAAGAATCTCTTTCTACATTATGTGGATCACATAGAGAAGCTCCATTCAGCTTTTGGGACTTTTTTTTTTCTTCAAAATTTGCTTATAACAACAAAATCCCTTACAAAAATGAAGTGTAAAGATATATTTAAATTCTATTATATACTTCATTATATATAAACCAATTTTTATTCAGTATGGGAGTCATTAAGTATCCAAGAATTAATTTCACAATGAATTTTACACAACTGCATAATAAATACATCCGCATACAAGCAACTTGTGAATCTTTAAATAAAACAATTAAAAATGAAATTATTCTTTGTAGATATTTTTATGCTTTACAAAGGGGGCTGTACTGATAAATTATATATTGAATTCAATGTAAATCAAGGATTAATTTTTTCTCTTTGTAGTTATTGCTATTCTGTAGAAGGAATTGAATAGATAAATGATGAATTGAATGTTTTAGGTATGGTCCTTTTATATTATTAACATTCAATTAAAATTATTACTAATATTCATATTATAATTATAGACCGTATAAAACAAGTTTGATTAAAAATGCAGTAATTAAAATTTGGAAAAATTAAAAATATTTTTAAAAAAATCCAGAAAATGCCTATTTTAATGATGGTATGAAATATTAATTATTTTATAATATAATATATATATTTTATATATATATATATATATATATATATATATATATATATATATATATATATATATATATATATATATATATATATATATATGATATATATATATATATATATATATATATATATATATATATATTTTAATGAGAATTTTTATGTAGTAAAAATTAGAAAAATAATAAAGAATTTACCAGTTTTTGATTCCATTTCATCATCTCATCACTATACTACTACTACTATTTATTTTTGTATATGTATGGTATAAACAGTAATGTTAATAATAACGTTATGTTTTAGTTCGTATTCGAAGGGATGGAAGAATCTGGTTCTGAAGGACTAGAAGAATTACTGAAGTCTCAGAAAGACAAGTTTTTAAAGGGCACCGATTTCGTATGTATATCTGACAATTACTGGCTGGGGAAGGAGAAACCTTGTGTTACCTATGGACTTAGAGGGGTTTGCTACTATTTTATCGAGGTGGAAGGTGTTGATAAAGATTTGCACAGTGGAGTGTTTGGTGGTACGGTGCACGAAGCTATGGCGGATCTTATGTACATGATGAATACATTAATTGATGCCAAAGGAAATATCCTTATTCCTGGTAAGTTTATTAATTAGACGACAGTGTAATTATATATGTAATAGGTATTAATTATTATTATTATTTATTATTATTATTATTATTATTATTTTTTTTTTTTAGGAATAATGGATGACGTTGTGAAAGTCACTTCAGAAGAAGAAAAACTGTATGAAAAAATTGATTTTGACGTTGAGGAGTATCGCAAGGACATTGGAGCTCCAAAGCTTGTTCACGAAAATGATAAAGTAATAATAATAATAATAATAATAATAATAAGTCCAAGTACTTTAATTATGTACAGTGTGTACAAAATTCAATGTTTTAATAATAATTTAAGAAGCTTAACATATCTAGCGAGTCTTTGATAGAAAGAAATTTAAGTGGAAACCTTGAGTTTTATTTGGAGTTCAATCCATTGAAAGTTTGCATAAAACAGTTAATACAGTTGGGGTTTAAATTTGGGGTAGTTAACTCATTTTTTTCTGTAATACCTTTAGTACTGGAAAAAGTGCTAAGTACAAATGTCAATATTTAAAACCCTATGGTTATTGGAGAGTAGTAAATGGTAGTTGATTGTGGATAATCAATTAACGAATATTTTAGTTTTAGATTCGGCTTTATTTTGGAGATTTTTGGTACTAAAAAGACCCTAAATGTGTGAAGGTGTCATCTCTTTGCAAGGGGTCGAGACCTTTGTATGATTTTAGTAATTATTTTTAAGGAAAAAAAGCCATTCAATCGTAAGGAGAATTTTTTATTTGACCTTTAATTAAAAATTACGTGGATAAAATCAATCCATTTTACATTTAGGTTTTATTATTATTATTTGAAATGGTTGAAATTTATTATCGACATGGCATACCTTAATATGTTAGAAATTAGGTTGTGGTATAACATTACTGATGTAATGTCATATTCTCCTTTGTATATTTGTAAATTTTCCGTAAGGACTTCAAAATTTTTAATGCAGTTCTAGGAATAGTTTTAATTTAAATAATTTATTTAAATATACATTATATATAATATTAATACAAAAATAGGTTTTGTAGCTAGTTTATCATTTCGTGTTACATTTCTGCTCAATAAATAGTTTAAATTTCTTATAGAAGAAACTGGACTTTCCTTTTTTATAATTATAATGTATTACTTTAGATTGTTAAAAATAACAAACTGGAATGCTGTGTAATTTTTTTTTCGAAATTTGTAACTTTTATTTTGTGATCATTTAATGGTGACCCTTTTGACTTGGCTTTAGCATTAACTTTTCAGGATTTTAGACACTTAAAAAAAATTTATGAATATCTTCTAGTTACTAACGCAAGAAATGCAAATAAACTATTAGTTTATTTTATATTTTTATATTTACTCAATTGGTATAAAAAGACTAATATTTTTTTTTTTAGGACTTTAGCTAAAGAAATGACACATGGAATTAAATTTTGTAAATTGAAAAAATTTTAAGAATTATTTTTTGAAAGTCAAATGAACTTTTATTTTGTATAAAGTTTTTGGGTGTACTGTTTTTTTGAACAGAGTGAAAAAACTTCGAAATTTTTGTTATATTTCTCTTACGAAATATTTTTCAAGGCTTATATTTAATTCATAATTAAATCTGATGACAATGTTCAAATAACTTTAACATGAAGATTATTTTCATTAATAGAAGCTGCTTCGTTTTTTTTCCATATTTGATTCATAGCCTAAGTATAGTTTTGAAACAGGGTTGTGAAATTAAAATCAGAATCGGAGATCAGAATATTGGATTCGGTAAATTTTTTTGCTATTGGAATGTGATTTGAATACCATATTTTTATTAGAGGTTGAAATGGAAATAAAACATAGTCAGAGAATCATAAAATTGCTTCCAAAGCCTTGGTTTGAAATGAGGCGAAGTTATAGTTGTAAGAAATAAATAAAATATACTGATTTGCTATTTTATTTGTAATTTAATCTATATTACCTAGACATAATGAGAAGAATCTCGGCTTTGAGAGAGGTAAAATATTCTAATTTAAAAATGTCACCATTTCAATTAACACTTCTTCGTTACATAATTCACGTGTTTCTCTTTTCAGACAAAAACTTTAATGGCAAGGTGGAGATTCCCTTCACTGTCATTGCATGGAATTCAAGGAGCATTCTACGAACCTGGTGCCAAAACTGTCATACCAAGGAAAAGTCACTGGCAAATTCAGTATCAGAATTGTTCCTGACCAAACTCCTGAGAAGTGTTACCAAAAGGGTTGTTAGTTACTTGGATAAAATGTGGGAGAAGAGAGGTAGTCCTAATAAATATAAGGTAAGAAGTTTAATGTTTGAAAGGGAATAAATATTTACTGACATAATAATAATAATAATATATTGATGTAAACTTAAATTTGTTTGTTTCTCTATGTTCTTGAAGATGGTTATAGGTCAATTCAATGTGTTTAATTTGAAAAAATGGTTTAATTGTTAATTTTAAAACCTTTCGGAGTGTTTGTGAATGTGGTCGTTCATATTGCTTCGTGTATAAAACATGTTCAGTATAATTTAGGTATTAAAAAGAAGATTTAGTGCTTTTATGTGTAAAACTTTTATTTATATATGTATAAAACATGTTTACTTACTTCATGTATAAAACTACGGCCAGTTGATTCACTAATAAAACATGTTCAAGTTCCTTTCTTCATAAATACCTTTAGTTACTTCGTGTATAAAACGTGTACATGAACAACACTTGTTCAAATTTTTATGCATAAATGAAGTTCAGTTATTTCATATGAAACATGTTTAATTACTTTATAAATAAAACAGGTTCATTACTTCGTGCAGAAAATATGTTTAGTTATTTCTTGCATAAAGCATGTTCTCTTCAGGTATGAAACAAAATCAGTTTGCTTTGTATATAAAACATGTCCATCTATTTCACGCATTTTATATCCTCAGTTACTTTGTTTAAAAAAATACATTTTATTATATACTCGTTCTATTTGCATTTGGAATTTGACTTCATTTAACAACTACATGTATTTGTAGACTAAAAATGGCTAGTCTTTGGTTTCTTATCGTTAATTTAATCTTCTTGAATGTCTTTATTTTAATTTGTTTTTTGGTTTTACACAGTCATAAAGTCTTGTTTTAATACTAATTATTTGTTTTGCTTGTCTTTGTGTAAAGAATGAAGAATGTTGTACTTATTTTCAAATATACTCTTGTAGGCATATCTGTATCATGGAGGCCCCTGCTGGATGGCCGATCCTGTTCATTCGAATTACGAAGCAGCCAAAAGAGCTACTAAGCACGTTTATGGCGTAGAACCTGATATGACTAGGGAAGGTGGATCTATTCCTATAACAATTACCTTCCAGGTAGGCTTCTAACTTGTAGAAGTAAAATTTGATTTTGCTTTTCTGTTAAGTATGGTAGCGATAATAAACTTTGGTGATCAGAGAGATGATTTCTTCTTGTACAGGGATTAACTTTAGCTTTATTTAGCTATTTTGTTGTTTTCTCATACTTGGTAAGTACAGTAAGCCAAGTTACACTACAATTTTAAATCCCAACTTGTCCTTCGGTTCATACTTCACAATTTCAAATTACTTTTGAAAATGTACTTTGCTTAGTTAGTGTAAAGTCGTTGAGATAAATGTTTATAGGTACCACTACACAGTCCACACGAATGTCAGCGCGAATTTGTGGTTATAATAGTACCAAATCCATCTTCAAGAACGTTTTGAAAGAAGTTCCTCTTGTGCCTATGAAAGGTAGGTCAAATTTTATTCCTTTGATTTTACAATTTTAGGTTATAGAATGCGAAGGTAGCGCCCCTGCCTGGGTAAGTGATCCTAACCATGAGAATTTTGTTGCCGCTCGACGAGCTACGGAAATTGGTGTATGGTGTTGCTCCGGATTTGACCAGGGAAGGTGGATCGATTCCTATTACCATAACATTGCAGGTGGGCGTAGAGTTTACAATCTATTACACTAGTTAAAATGGTTTTCGCCACATAAGTGAAAATAGGCGATCATAAATTTCTTTTGTGATTGCGAAAATGACCTTTAAACTGTCACTACGCACCAATTTTTATTTTTATTTATTTATTTATTATTTATTTAAATAAATAAATAAATAAAAATAAATAAATAAATTTGTCTAATGTTACAAAGCCAAAAATTCGAAAATTTTTTTCTTAATTTTATCTATACTTATATATATATATATATATATATAATATATATATATATATATATATATATATATATATATATATATATATATATATATATATATATATATATATATATATATATATATATATATATATATATATATATATATATATATATATATATATATATATATATATATATATATTATATATATATATGATTCAATAAATCAAACCAATTTTATATCCAGAATAACCTTGAGCAGTTGGTGCATCTCTCTACCCGTATCCCTGACCGCCTTGGTGATGAACTTGTCCTGTCTCTTCAAGTCTTCCGCAAGAACGGCCACCTCCTTCGGCGAGGAGACGTTTCTAGCATTTCGGTGCCACTAACTGGTCTGACTTGCGGTTGTACTTTTCTGATTTTCCATGGTATGATTACTGTTTCTGTGGGAGGGGTCCCTCTGAGTGTGCAGAGCGCATAACCGAGGTGATTCTCTTTGGCATGGAGGCGTACATTCCATATTCTTTCCCTTCTACTAAACCTAACAAACCTTGGTTTAACTCGGCTTGTTCTTCGCGCTATCCGCCGCAGGGATGCTGCCTTCAGGGATTACCGTAGTCTACAAACCCAGAAACTCACGCTACTTATATTTCATTCCGGAATTGTGCAAAATCTATCCTCCGTAACACTAAAAACTCTTTTCTCTGCAGAAAATGCAATAATCTTTCTGGTTCCTCTTCTTCACGTTCTTTCTGGCATTTTGCAAAAAATGTCAACTCAACTTTGCTTCTTCCTCTTTCCCTCCTCTAGTATCTTCTGACGGTTCAACTGCCGTTATGACTTCCTCTAAAGCTGAACTCTTCGCTCAAACTTTTGCCTCTAATTCAACTTTAGACAATTCCGGAGCTGTTCCTGCTCTTTCAACCCCCTCCAACTCATTTATGCCTAAAATTGTAATTTCTTCTAAAGATGTCATTTTTGATCTCTCTGAGATTAACACTAAGAAGGCGTTCGGTCCTGATGGTATCCCTCCTGTGGTTCTCAAAACTTGTGCTTCCAAGCTTGCACCCTGCCTTGGCAAACTATTTCGTCTGTCGTTCTACTTCAACCTTCCCTTCCTGGTGGAAACGTGCATTCATTCAGCCTGTGCCGAAAAAGGGGACCCATCTCAACCCTCTAACTACAGTCCAATTTCTTTAACCTCCGTTCTTTCTAAAGTTTTCGAATCTATCCTTAACATGAAGAATTGGACACATCTCAATTCTTCTAATCTTTTCTCTGATCGTCAGTATGGCTTTCTTAAAAAATGCTCTTACTGGTGATCTTCTTTCCTTTATCTCTGATTCTTGGTCCTCTGCTCTTCGGTATTTCGATGAATCTTTTGCTGTCGCGCTGAACATATCGAAATCCTTCCATAGAGTCTGTCACAAAGCTTTGATTTCCAAATTTCCCTCTTCTGGAATCTATCCTTCTCTCTCTGATTTCCTTTGTGGTCGTTCTGTAGCAGCTGTTGTAGACGGCCGCCGTTCATCCTATAAATCTATTAATAGTGGTGTTCCTCAAGGATCTGTCCTATCCCCAACACTTTTTCTACTTTTCATTAATGACCTCTCTTACTTCATCTCCTATCCACTCCTATGCCGATGACTCCACCCTACATTACCCTTTTCAGTTTGAAAGGCGCCCTTCCCAACAGACGCAAGGAGGGTAGCCGTGGAGCAACTAACCTATGATCTATCTCGCATTTCAAATTGGGGCAGAGAAAACATGGTCGTTTTCAATGCCTCAAAAACTCAATTCCTCCATCTCTCTACTCGACCCAATTTTCCACACAACTATGATATCTTCGAAAACACACAACTCAAACCTTCATCTGTTCTTAATATTCTTGGTGTTTCTTTTTCTCGTGATCTTTCTTGGAAATATCACATTACTTCACTCTCTAAACTAGCTTCTAAGTGGTTGGGTGTTCTGAGGTGCCTTCAGAACTTCATCACACCAACCTAGTTACTTGCTCTGTATAGGGGTGTTGTTCGCCTCTGTATGGAGTACGCGTCACACATCTCTGGTGGTTCCACTCCTCTCCTTGAAAAGGTGGAGTCTAGGGGCTTTCGTCTTATCAACTCCCCTACTCTTACTAATTCTCTCCAATCTCTTTCTGCCCGTCGAATTGTTGCGTCACTTTCTCTATACTATCGCTATTACAACAGACACTGCTCTTCCGAACTCTCTCGTTGCATACCTCCTCCCTTGAGAAGAACTCGTGCGACACGTCTTTCTACACAGTTTCATCTTTTCTCTGTCCAACACTCTGACCCCATACTTAACCGCTATGCTCAATCTTAGATGTACTCTACTGGTAAAGTCTGAAACACACACCTTTATTTCCCCAATTTCCTATGACTTACACACCTTCAAACGCCTTGTTTTGGGACATGTTGGCCTTTAAACTGATCAGGATCCAAATTTGCTCCTTTCTCTGGTGGAAATTTGGTAGTCCTCTGGCCTTTGCTCGCCAGTTTGTTTATATATATATATATATATATATATATATATATATATATATATATATATATATATATATATATATATATATATATATATATATATATATATATATATATATATATATATATATATATATATGGGGGGGGGGGAAGTGCAAATTAACATTTCTATGCATAAATTTCTTTATTTCGTATCTCATTTTACAGTCTTCAATGTTTCTTTCATTTTATTTTATCATTTCTTTATTAACTTATTTCATACATGTGGTTCCTACCACACAAAAATGGTGCATGCCTAGGTTCGAAGCTGTAGGGTTGTTTAAGTAAGAAACACTTAAACATACCCATGTGGCAGAGAGGAGGTTAAAATTTTCTATTATTATTATTAATATTATAAAACTTAAAAATTAATAGTGTGTGAAATATAATTGGAAACTAGTCTTATAAATGGTTAGTATCTCCATTATTGTCTTTTTTTCAGGAAGTAACGGAGAAGAACGTCTTACTTCTTCCAATGGGAGCTGCTGATGACGGAGCTCATTCTCAAAATGAGAAAATCGACATTAGGAATTACATAGAGGGAGTATGTCTATTTCTCTCTCTCTCTCTTGCTTATTCCTTTCAAATATCTCACCATACCTGCCTTTCACATTCTTTTAAATATTTATATTTAATTTTCTTTTATTTATTTATTTCACTTTCACCTCTCCTCGAATAGGGCAATGCCCGTGAGATGTGAACTTTAATAAATAAAAAAAATAAAAATAAATAAAA
>SEYY01008870.1:0-5000 GCA_009176605.1 Armadillidium nasatum
ATTGTATGTGTTGAAATAGCGTGGAATGTTGTATGTGTTGGCTATGTTTTTAAGCGATATGTGAGTATTGAGATTACGTAATAATACACCTGCCGTAAACTGTAATTAATTAATTAACTAAAAATAAAATCTCCTACAAACGACAAATTTTTATGTCCGTTCAGGTAACTGATCGGAGGTTCGAACCTCGATTTGATACTTTGCAGTACACACGCGAGAACGAGGAGCGAACCTTTTTCCCCTAAGCCAGAGAAAACTGACTTTACCCACTGAGCTATGTATACATATATATATATATAATATAAATATATAATATATATATATAATATATATATATATATATATATAATATTATATTATATATATATATATATATTATTATATTATATTATTATTATTATTACAGTGAAATGGGCTTGTTTGAAGGTTAAAAGTGTTTGCGAGAAGTTATAGAGTGAGCCCCAAATTTGTTTATCTTGTTTGTTTTTACATTTTAGCACTCCTTCCCAAGGGGGCGCCCCCCACAGATTGAGAGCCTTTGATTTAAAGTATAAATTTACTGAACTTTGTCCTTGGGCAAAAATTAACATATAAAAAGCTTAGAGGGTTTAAAAGAAGAATATCTCTTTTTTTCCTTGTTTTATTATTATTATTATTATTATTATATTATTATTATTATTATTATTATTATTATTCTTATTGACAAATGATGTTGGATACTATATACTTATTAATAACATTTTTATACAATTAATTTCAACTTTCAAAATTGCAAACCTTAAGTTTATACCCTATACCAATTAAACTTCACATTTCATTAAACTAATATATATATATATATATATATATTATATATATATATATATATATATATATATATATATATATATATATATATATATATATAATATATATATATATATATATAATATATATATCTCTATCTCTATCTCTCTATCTCTCTATCTATCTCTCTATCTATCTATCTATCTAATCTATCTATATTATATATATATATATTATTATATATATATATATATATATATATATATATATATATATATATATATATATATATATTATATATATATATATATATAGATAAGCATTATATTGTCATGTTAATTTATTATCAGAAATCATCTTATTGAGTTTCCGAGAAGTCTTACTTTGATCAGCATTCATTTCTTTTTAATGAAAGTAAACAAAAGAAAATAGTCATAGATCCCTGAAGCAACTCCATGCAGACACACACTCAATATATATATATATATATATATAATATATATATAATATATATATATATATATATATATATATATATATATATATATATATATATATATATATATATATATATATATATGCCTCATACATTTGAGATAAGGCAAACAGCATGATCTTAAAAATTTTGAAGGTGTTTGATAACACTCAACCTCTTAGAATCTTGTTTAGAAGGAGAAGTATCAAAAAATATCATGACAAAAAGAAATATCAAGAATATTAAAAGACGAGCGTTTGAGCTGTGTTTTTGAAGAATATATCATACGGTTGTGTAGAAATTTGTCTCGAGTAGTACGATGACGGAACTGAGTTTTAGACGCATTGGAAGTATGTTTTCTCCGCAATAGTTAAAAATTCAGGAGAGATCAGTTTCTCAATGCCACCTTTTAATCAAATAATAGATGCTTGATGGGATCTCTTTGAAAATTGTATTGAGGGGTGGAGTCATCAACATAAAAATGGATAGTTAAAACTAGAAAAATAGTTGGAGAGATGGGCAGATCCCTGAGAATCACCTCTATTTATATATTTAAATGTTAAACGGTTAAACTAATACAAAATGGTCACAAAAGAGTCAGAGAGAGCCTGCAAAGAGAAGGACAGCATATAAAGAGGGAAATTTAGAAGTCAAAGCTTTGTGTTAGCCTCTATCGAAGTCCTTCATTATGTTAGATTCATATAAATACCTAAAAGAAGGGGAACAAACGTCAGAGAGAAGATATAAGATATCCATTAAAGCCTTCCTTACGATAGCCATAGTAGTTTTCAGAGATAATATTACAGGAATTATGTTCTTTCCAAATCTTCCTGTTATGGACAGATTTGAAAACTATAGAAAGAAGAGAATTTAAAGGAATAGGACTACAGTGAAAGGGTTTTGAAAGTGTCCCCTCCTTTCGACCAAAGCTGAATGAGCTCACATTTCAAATAGTATGGGAAATAGTTGAAATAGTAAGACAGAGACGAAATATTTTACCAAGTTAGGATCTCTAGTAGAAATAATGTTAGGCATAAATTAATTGGAGGGGATTGTGTTAGGAAGAATAGCTCCGTAGACGTCTACGGTGGATTTAGAGTCAAAGGTTTGAGTGAAGAATAATATAGAAGGCAAGAAAAAGGAAGCAAAGTTGGATTTGGCTTTTTTTTTTTTTTTTTTTTTTTTTTTTTTTTTTTTTTTTTTTTTTGCAAAATTCAAGGAAAGCGTGAGGAAAAGGAACCTGAAAGATTGCCTTTCTATGCAGAAGAGTACTTACATTGTTACAGCATATAGATTTTCCCCATTCGGAGATAAAATATAAGTTGCACGAGTTTCTGGAGTTTGAAGACGGCAGGAATTTCTGAAAGCAGCATCCCTGCATTGAATAACTCGAAAACAAGCAGGTTTAAACCAAGATTGTTTGTTGTAGTTGTTGGGAAAGAATATGAAATGCACGCCTTCTTGCTTGAGAGAATCTGTACCATCATTACAAGGATCCTTTTAGCGGAGTCAATAATCATTCCATGGGAAATCGAAGAACCACGACGGTATGTCCGAACAGCTTGTGATATCAAATTGCTATAATAATCTCTTCACAGTAGGAGTTAGTTAGGAAGATGTGTATTAAATGAATAACCTCAATGTAGGTTTTATTCAAATCTCAATGAGAACCATAAAAATATCTTTAAATGAATAATAATAGTAATATTTAATAATAATAATAATAATATTTTACAATATTTGCTTATCTTAATATTTTATAAAAGTAAACTTAGTTCACAATTAAACCTAAAATTAAACAGATTGACAAAAACTCGGTTTTAAATATATTTTTATTTTAGATGAAAAATTTTAAAGATTAAATTTTAGACTAGGGAAGAAACAGTATGAGGGGACATAGAAGAGTGTGCTCTTTTAATGCTCAAGCTCTTGAGTTTCGAATAAGGACAAGAGGTGAAGTCTAGGAGAGAGGTGGTGTTCAACAAAGTTAAAATTTGAATAAAGACCTCGAATATTGCAGAAATTATAAAAAAACAAAACAAAAAAAAAGCCATACATCTGAATAAGCATTCAGCGAAGACTTGTTGTCCTCAAACCCACCATAGAATGCAACACCTCCCAAGTGAAGGTAGTATAAGAGTTGGATTAGAGGCATTGTTTGGATGCCTCTTCTCCAAGCAACTTCGAGGTAGGCTATCTTTCGCCATTTTAACTTTTTCTTAGTTATTTGTCACTTTCTTTTTAAAATGTTCGAATTTGTGCTGTAAACAAAGAATAGGTAGGGCGGTGTGAGAGAGGAGCACTCCAGTGTAAGGCTGAGGGTACATTCGAGATGCCTTTTGAAAAGATGAAAGGCGGAAAGATGAACCAGAGGGCAACGAGGTGCAAAGGAAATCAACAGTTAAACTTAACACTCTGAGGGTAATGTCAACGAGGGTGTTTTCATCCTTTCGGCCGGCTCTACATCCTCCCCTCTTCTCTCATATATATAATATATATATATATATATATATATATAATATATATATATTATATATATATATATATATATATATATATATATATATATATATATATTATATATATATTTTGGTGATGAACCCAACATACTTGATCTTTTCCTAACTTCTAATCCTTCTCCTTATACTGTTAAACTCTTTCCTCCTCTGGGTTCATCCGATCACCTTCTTATCTCTGTATCTTGTCCTGTCTCTTCAAGTCTTCCGCAGGAACGGCCCCCGCCTTCGGCGAGGAGACGTTTCTGGCATTTCGGTGCCACTAACTGGTCTGACTTGCGGTTGTACTTTTCTGATTTTCCATGGAATGATTACTGTTTCCGTGGGAGAGGTCCCTCTGAGTGTGCAGAGCGCATAACCGAGGTGATTCTCTCTGGCATGGAGGCGTACATTCCATATTCTTTCCCTTCTACTAAACCTAACAAACCTTGGTTTAACTCTGCTTGTTCTCGTGCTATCCGCCACAGGGATGCTGCCTTCAGGGATTACCGTCGTCTTCAAACTCCCTGAAACTCATTCAACTTATATTTCATCTCGGAATCGTGCAAAATCTATTCTTCGTAATACTAAAAACTCCTTTCTCCGCTTAAAATGCAATAATCTTTCTGGCTCCTACATCCTCTCGCCCTTTCTGGCATTTTGCAAAAATGTCAACTCTAACTTTGCTTCTTCCTCTTTCCCTCCTTTATTATCTTCTGACGGTACAACTGCCGTTTTGCCTTCCTCCAAAGCTGAACTCTTCGCTCAAACTTTTGCTTCTAATTCAACCTTAGACGATTCCGGAGCTGTTCCTTCTCCTTCAACCCCCTCCAACTTATTTATGCCTAAAATTGTAATTTCTTCTAAAGACGTCATTTCTGCTCTCTCTGAGCTTAACACTAAGAAGGCGTACGGTCCTGAAGGTATCTCTCCTGTGGTTCTCAAAACTTGTGCTTCCGAGCTTGCACCCTGCCTTGGTAAACTATTTCGTCTATGTCTTTCTACTTCAACCTTCCCTTCTTGCTGGAAACGTGCGCTCATTCAGCCTGTGCCGAAGAAGGGGGACCCCTCTCAACCCTCTAACTATCGTCCTATTTCTTTAACCTCCGTTCTTTCTAAAGTTTTTGAATCTATCCTTAACAGGAAGATTTGGAAACATCTCAATACTTCTAATCTTATCTCTGATCGCCAGTATGGCTTTCGTAAGAAACGCTCTACTGGTGATCTCTTTCCCTTCTCTCTGA
>SEYY01008871.1:0-2500 GCA_009176605.1 Armadillidium nasatum
GGGATACCTGTTTGAGCATGCAAAGTTCTATAAGAATTATAAAATATTTAATTTTTAGACATTTATTTCGTGCCAAGGTTTCCCATTGAGCTGCACGCTTGCTTTTATCCTGGTCTGTCTGTTTGTTTGTGTTTGTCCTAAAATTTGCTACAAAAATAGGAGACTAATGTGCTCGAATAATCAATACTGTAAACATGCTTTTATTCTGTGTCACTTTTAATACGTCACTGTCAGACTGTCACTTATTTTTGACATTGTTCGTCTGACACTTATTTAAAATCTTATCTTAGCTCTATTATTATTTGACTGACTTAACAATTTCTCTATTTATATTTAAGTCTTATCTTGGCTCTTTTATGTAAAAGAGTTATCAACTAATCTTTATTTAAAGCACTTTTTAATCACCCTGTAGCTTCCAACTCTTTTGCATTTATTTGATTTAATACGAGTAACTTTTTTAATAAGATGATCAATAAATGTGTAAAGCACTTTAACAGTACGAAAGTTTTCAGAAATTTTCAGTTTTATTGTAACCTCTTAATAATATATTTAATTCAAACATCAAAACTTGAATGTTGTTTTTAATGATAAAGACTATTCCTTAGTATACAATAGATTTAGAAGTCCTTTTAGAAAATTTCTCCTTGTAACAATATTAGATTAGTCAAAGTTTTCAGGTTAGGTTAAGTTGTTAGATTAAATTAGGTTATACTAGGTTGTTATGTTAAGTTTGGTTAGACTAGGTTGTTAGGTTATGTTAGACTAGGTTGTTAGGTTTGACTAAGTTGTTAAGTTAGGTTAGATTGCTAGGTTAGGTTACTAGGTTAGACTAGGCTAAGTTAAGTTTGACTGAGTTGTCAAGTTAGGTTAGGTTGTGGAGTTTGATTAGCTTACTGTTTATGTAAAATTTGTGATTTAAAATTCATTTTTCATCAGTATTTTCAAAACTAGGATTATATTTTGTGGTACCTCAGCTATTATAGCTGTTACCTTTAATAAACAAAACATTTAAATACTAAACTATTTTATCAAAGATCCAATCGCATGCATTCCTGTTGCCTGAATCAAAATATGAAATTAGGAATTCGAAATATTCGGAATTAGCGTTGGATTCGAATCCGGATTTCCCTATTACCGGATGCACAGTTTTGAACTTTATCGACATTTATATAATTAGTCAGGCCAAATATTTAAAATGTAAATTTTAAATTTTAAATCTGATGAATACTTATGTATACAATGTATACTTATGTATACAATGTATATACTCAATTTCAAAGTTTAAATATAAAGCACACACACTTATAATATACAATATATACTATGTATCATTATATATATATATTATATATATATATATATATATTATTTATATAGTATTATATATATATATTATATTATAGTATATATTAATAAATATATATATATATATATATATATTATATATATATATATATTTATAATATATATATATTATATATATATATATATATAGTAGTATATTTATAATTATATAATATTATATATATATATATATATACTATATTATTATAATATATAATAAATACTATATATATTAAACTATATATATATATATATATATAAATATTATTTATATAAATTATATATAATAAAATTATATATAATATCTATAAATATTATATATAATATAATATTTAATATTAATCTAAAAATATAATAATAATATATTAAATAATATATATTAAAATTATATTATAATATATATACAAATAGATTGTATATATAATATAATATATATATATATAACATATATATATATTATTGTATATTATATTATATAATATATAATATATATATAATAATATATATATATAATATTTTTTATTATATAATATATATATTATATAATATATTTATAATATATATTTTATATAATATATATATATTATATATATAATAATTAAATATATATAATAATATATTATTATAATATATATATATAAATATATATATATATTATATATTTAAATTATATTTATAAATATATATATATAAATATATTATATATATATAAATTATATATATATTAAATTATTATATAATATATATTATATAAATATAGTATATAAATATTATATTATAATATTATATTATAATATATATATTATAAATTATATTTATATATATATATAAATATTATATAAACTATATTAAAAATATATATAATATATAATATAAATATTTATAATAATATTATTATATATATATTTTATATATTATTTTTATATTATATATTATTTATATTATTATTATATATTATTATTATATTTATTTTTATATATTATATAGAATTATTATATATAATTTATATATTAAATATATATATAAAATATTATAATAATATATATATATTTAAATTATATATATAAATATATATTTGTAATATATATGATAATAAATATATATATATAATTATATATATAATATATATTATAATATAATATATTATTATAGCTAT
>SEYY01008871.1:5000-10000 GCA_009176605.1 Armadillidium nasatum
TTCATCGCATGGTTCTAGAAGTTGGGATTCCTTTTAACCAGTTTTTTTTTTTTTTTTTTTGTCTTCCCATGTTCGGACTGCAGGAATTTTTCTGCAGTTGACGCCACCCTGCTTTATGCGGGATACGGTGTGCATGCCATTAAAAAATAATATATATATATTATATATATATATACTATATTGTATAATATATATATTACTATTTATATATATTATTATACTATATATTAAAAATAACAAGACTTTACACATTTGAATAAAGAAAAAAAAAAAAAAAAAAAAAAAAAAAAAAAAAAAAAAAAAAAAAAAAAAATTAAATTAATAATAATAATAATAATATAATAACTATAAGAATTAATATAATATAATATTGATGATTAAATACTTAATAATTAATATATTAATGATAATGATAATAATAATAAATAATATAATAATATAAAATAATCATAATAACTAATAATAATGACATAATTATAATAATAAAATTTAAAGGGAATAATAATTACATAAAAAATAATAAATATGAATATTTAAATGGCTAAAATCACTATTGATTAACAAAATATAAATAAATTAATTAATAAATAGATTAATAAATAATGTTATATCAATAATTAATTAAACAACAAATAAACTAAATAATATAAAAACACTAATATAACAAATGATATCATAATAAATAATAATCCTAATAATATAATAATATACTAATAATAACTAATAAAAAAAAACTATAATAATAAAACTATTAATAAATATAACATATTGATCACAAATTATAAAAAAATAATATGAGCGATAATAATAAATACAAAAATGGACTGTAAAAATAACAAATGATGCAACAATTTGATGAAAAATTATTCATGATAAATAAATAATATATACTGCAAAAAATAAAACATACTTACACTAACAAATATAATAACACTGTAGAAAATTAAAACATTAGCGTATCATTAAAAAACTAGGTTAAACTAATAATAATAATATAATTTAGTAAAAATTAAAATTTTGGTAAAAAAAATTTAATACAAAAGATCACATAACATTAATGAAAAACAATGAGCAAAAGTTAAAAGAAATAAAAATTAAAAATAGGGTAATAAATCAATAATAATAATAAATAATAATAATAATAATAAAATAATAATATAATCATTATAATAATGATAAATGAAGATAGTAATAATAAAAATAACATAATTTAAGAATATAATAAAATAACTAATAATAATAAATAATAATAATAATAATAACAATAATAATAATAATAATAATAATAATAATAATAATAATAATAATAATAATAATAATAATAATAATAATAATAACAACATTGTGGAAGGAAATGAAGTTCTTATAAAGTGATGGATAAATTTTATTTTCCTAGTGTTAAGATTTTCTGCCGGAAATGCAGCTTACAATGCGAAAAACTTCTGTTAAAAACATACGTTTTTTTCGCATAGAGAAATTAATAGGATAATTGTTTCAAAATTAAATTTAATATTAGAAGGGATGAACTATTAGAAGAGGGTGGGGTATGAGGTGAATAAACGAGTGGGAAGTTAAAGAAGTGAATAAACGAGTGGGATTGAAAAAGAAGTGAATAAACGAGTGGGACAGGAGGAGAATAAATAAACGTGTGGGATTGGGAAAGAAGTGAAATAAACGATGTTGGCCAGGGAGGAGGGAATAAACGAAGAGGGACGTGGAAGAGGGGAATAAATAATCGTAGAGGTGGAAATACTGTAATAAACGAGTGGGACGTGGAAGAATGAAATAAATGAGGGGAGCGGTGGAAAGGTGAGAATAAACGAGTAGTACGTGGAAGAGGAGAGTGAGGAGAGCGGTGAAAGAAAGAAAATAAACGAGTAGGACAGGTGAAGAGAGGTATAAACGAGTGTAGCTGAGGAAAGAAATGATAAAGGAGTGGTAAGGGGAAAAGAGGAGACAAACGAGTGGGATAGAAAAAGAGGAAACAAACATATACAACTTAAATATCAAAGACGAAATTTCAAATACTTTCTCAATGGCAAAAGTCTTTTTAGATATTTCATTAGTGAATACATTAAAATCCGAGTTAATATTGTATTAAAGAGGATTGTTCTGAGTTTATTATTTAAAGAAAGAGATTTCAGATTTTAGAAACAGGAAATAAAATTTCAGATATTAGAAATAGACTCGTATCTTCTTTATACTAAAGAATATAAAATATGCTTGCTCAATGCCTTCTTCTTGTATAGGGCTAAGCCCATGAGATGTTATCATCTGTATAAAATTGGTCATGAAATTCATTTATTCATTGAAATTGTTAAATTGTTGCCAGAAATATAGTTCAGACTACAAAAAAAAAAAAAAAAAAAAAAAAAAAAAAAAATATATAATAATATATAATAAATAGTATATTATATATATATATTATATACTATAATATATATATATATATATATATATATATATAAATATATATATATAATATATATATATATATATATATATATATATAATATATAATATTATATATAATATAATATATATAATTAAATATATATATATTTAATATATATCATTTAATTAATAGTTGAAATTAATAAAAATTTAATGATTTTGCACGAGGAATTCATGTTAAGATTATAATTTGAGCAGTTCTCTCTTGCGTTTAGCTCCGCCCACTTGAGCGTAATAAGTACACCAGAGACGTGCTTGCTGCTGGTGGAATAAAGATCGGATTTTTTTTTGTGTATAAGAGGCCTAATGCGGCCGCTGAAAGCCTATTGGGGGCTAAGGGATCAGAGAATGCAAAAGGTACTAAACCTAATAGAAAATACTATAATCTGAAATAAACATTTATCAAACGTTTATAAAAAATAATTTAAAAAATGTCTTATAAATGAATATTAGTAAGGTCGCAATTCATACATTTTAAAGTATATTTATATTTTATATTTATTGGATATAAATATATTATATATATATATATATATATATATATATTATTTATATATATATAATATATATTATATATATATATATATATAAGTATATCGAGCATCGTGTAGCAACGAGAGTCCAGGGTTCGAGGCCTGGCTGAGCGGGAAATGTGAGTGGTTTCTCCTTGCGCTTTGCTTTGAATGACTCAATCGTTAAACGAGTACATCAGTGGAGTGCCTTGCCACTGATGGGAATAATCTCCGGCATCGCGATAGGCCTGGCCCAGCGCGGTAACCGCCCTGGGCCAGTGAAACGCTAGGATCTTCCTCGAAAGATCTGCTGACAGGTGCCGCACCTACAGATATGGTGGTTTATTATATATTATATATATATATTATATTATATATATTATATATATATATTTATATATAATAATATATTATATATTATATATATATTATATTATATATATAGGCCGACTTCGTTTTAAACCAGTAAGATCTTAAAACTACAAAGGTACGTTAAAAGGATAATTTTGGAAATCTTGTCGAATTTTAGGTAGGAAAATTGGAAATAAAAAATAATTCTTAAATAAAAAAGTTTATATAAGTAAACTTTACTTATTTTTTTATTCTCGCGAGAATCGTACGCTGGCATGTCCGTTTTCAATTTTTTCGAATTGGAAAAATGGAATACCCAATCGTTTCAGGAAAAGTAGTCTTAGCTCATCACTCCCTCACGGGCGGGGGGTCGGGGGCAGGCTCCCGTAGACATATGTTCGATTTAAACTAATTTAGTTTGTTACGCCATTATTCAAGTTTGTTACGTCATCAATTGGTAGCAAAATCAAATTTTTTTAAAAATTTATTTGCAAACATTTTACACTTTCCTAATGAAATTCGACAAGGATTCCAAAAATATAACCTTTTAGCGTACGTTAAGTAGTTTTTGAATATGTACCTGGTTTAACGAAGTCGCAATATATTATTAATATAATATATAAATAATATATATATATTATATATATAATATATATATAATATATATAAAAAAAAAAAAAAAAAAAAAAAAAAAAATATTATTATATATATTTATTATTATATATATATATTATATATATATTTAATATTGTTTTTTTTTTTTTATAGAGAAAATGTATTCTTTTTCTCTCTCCTTAATCCTCCCTCCTTAATCCACCTTTGTTAATCCTACCCCTTTAATTCTCCATCCTTATTTAATTAATTCACGTAATTAATGCTCCCTCCTTAATTCTTTAATAATCTTTCCTTACTCCTCCCTCATTAGTTTTCTTTATTTAATATTACCTTCATAATTTTTCTTATTTAATCCTCCCACCTTAATTTTCAATCCTAAATTAATACTCCCTCATTAAATTTCTTAAATTCATATTTCCTCCCTAATTCTCACTCTTTAATCCTCCCTCCTTAATAATCCTTAACTCTCACTCCTTAGATAATCCTCCCTCTGTAATCTTCTATATATATCCTCCCTCCTTAATTAATCTTTAATATTAATCTTCCCTCAATTTCCACACCATAATTCTCCCTCCTTAATTCCTCCTCTTTATTCCTCCCTCTTTAATTATCCTTAATTAATCCTTCCTCATTAATCATCGCACCTTAAATTCTTCCTCTTTAATCCTACCTCCTTAATTCTCCCTCCTAAAAAGGTCTTACGAAATAAAAATATTAAACCTTTGTTCAATGTAATTATTATACATTTAATATTTTAATTTCATATAATTTAAATTCATATATATATATAATATATATTATAATAATATATATAAAGTATAATATATATTATATATTATATATATATATTATTATATATTAATTTTGGTTTGAATATTATTTATTAATTTATGATATTATTATTAAAAATTATTAAAATTATTATATTAATTGATTATTATTATATATATATTATTATTATTAATAATAATATTACTATATTATTATGATATTATTATTAATTGATTAATTAATAAATAATTCGTAATGATAGGTAATATTTGGTATCTCATAGACAATGACTAGAAA
>SEYY01008871.1:12500-17500 GCA_009176605.1 Armadillidium nasatum
CGCGTGTGTGTATGGGTGTGGGTGTGTGTATGTGTGGGTATAGTTGTGGGTCATAATCCTTATACATGACGTACGTATTCGAATTCTTGATTTCCAAAATCTTTCGGACTGTTAAAATAAGTTAAAACCTTTATAACAGATATATCAAACTTCACACGAAGAATATATATATATATATATATATATATATATATATATATATATATATATATATATATATATATATATATATATATATATATATATATATATATATATATATATATATATAGAGGGATAGTTATTTCATGACCCTTCCCCTCTGGTTCTTCATTTGAAACGTCGTGGCGCAGAGGTAATACTCTGTCATACTATGCTATAGGGCCAGGGTTCGAATCCCAGTATAGCAAACTTTAAAACATGAGTTTAATATATATATATATATAATATATATATATATATATATATATATATATATATATATATATATATATATATATATATATATATATATATACTATTTAAACTGGTGATGAAATATTAGGAGAGTAAGCATTAATATAAAGAGAACGCACGACAATGCGTGCCGATAAACCATTAAGTCTGTTTATGGAGAATGAAACTGTCCTTTATTAAGCTTCGAACTCTCGACGTAAGGAAGGACAGACTCGTTTTTTTTTTTTTTTTACAAATTTTTCCTTTAGAATAATAAAAAACGAGTAATAATATCATTGATTACTTTGGAAGTTTTCTTTGTTTTTTTTTTTTTTTGTTTTTTTTATGGAATAATAATTTATAATAATCACTTTGCATGCGTAGAAAACTCTTCACTGACCCTGATAAATTCACATGTGTTTTTCTGAAACTTTGCAACTAGTATTATATATATATATATATATATATATATAATATATATATATATATATATATATATATATATATATATATATATATATATATATATATATATATATTATATATATATATATATATATATATATATATATATATAATATATATATATATTATATATATATATATATATATATATATATATATATATATATATATATATATATATATATATAATATATATATATATATAATATATATGAGTTCTCTAGATCATATTTATCAAACCATTGGTTCTATGCAAATCCTGAAGTTGGTTCAAGCAAAAAAAAATTAAGATTTTGTTGCTACCCTTGTCGCCATTTTGAACATTTTATTTGAAGGAATGCCCGTCATTCGCATTTTGGACTGACAGGCGAAATATTCGCATTTTGGACTGACAGGCGAAATATTCGCATTTTGGACTGACAGGCGAAATATTCGCATTTTGGACTGACAGGCGAAAAATTCGCATTTTGTAGACTTAAAACCAGTGTGGGTATAATAAAAATCAAATTAAATGAATCAATTAATTTTTTACTTGATTTTTTTTAAGTTCATTGATTTTTTTTGATTTTTCAAAATATTTTTATATATTTTTTTTTTTTAAAATAACATCACTGTATTCATATTTTTAAGTTTAAAATATCGTAACAGAACTTTAAAAAAGAAAATAAATTAAAATTAATATAAATTTAAGTATTTTATCGAGCTTTGGGAAAAAATATTTTAAAATTTGAATAAAGTTGTTTTTTAAATTTATTTATTATTTTTATTTATTTATTTAACTGAAATGAGTTTTGAAAAAACCATTAAAAAAATTTCATTTAATTAAAAAAACAAAAAATAAAAATAAACTGTCTAGTATCTATAAATATAAACTTATTTAAAAAAGTTTATTCTAGTTTTTTTATTTAAAAAAAAAAAAAAAAAAAAAAAAAAAAAAAAAAAAAAAAATTCTAAATTATTTTTTTTTAATAATTGATTTAATCGGACCAATTCATTCACATTTAATATTCTATTCAAAGATCAAATTCTCTCTATTTGCTTATTTTTTTATAGAAATTAATGTTTTAATTTTTCTTTAAAATTTAAGTGCTGAGAGTTTCAAAGCTAAAAATAATTTTTTTTTAATATTAATATTTATCTTAATAATATAATAATAAAAATTAAATATAGTTTACTCGTTTTCTGGTTTTACCAGTCGCATTTTTGTCATTTTCGTATAAAAAAAAAAAATTTAAAATAGTTAAATACTTTTCAAAAAATTATAATTTAAATAACATACTCAGTTAAGCTAATTAATTAATTATTTTTACTTATTTACTATATTTTCTTATTAATTATTACTTAGTCTAATAAGCTTTACTAATGAAAAAGACTTCTAACGACAAAGAAAAAAAAAAAATGATTTTTAAATTTTGATTCATAAAAAAAAAAGAAAATAATAAAAAAATCCCCAACCCTGCTTAAGAATATCTCAATTTAGTTTTTAGTTAAAAATCACATTTTCTTGTTTAAAAATATTGAAAAGAAACATTGCATAAAATTTTGCAGTTTCTGATTTAATAAAAGTTAAAATATTAAATTTTTGATTTGATTTTATATTATTGATTTTAATCGATTATTTTCTACTCAATAAACCCCTTCTCATCTGGTTTCAAACGAGAATTCACACTCACTAAACCGAGCCCCACATGGAACCCCAGGGAATCGTATGGACCTCGAGGGACCACATGGACACAGGGAACCACATGGACATTCAAGGGGCAACATAGACCCCCAGGGGACCACATGGAACCCCAGGGAATCGTATGGACCCCGAGGGACCACATGGACACAGGGAACCACATGGACCTTCAAGGGGCCACATGAACCCCCAGGGAACCACATGGACTCAGGGGACCACATGGACCCAGGGGGCCACATGGACCCAGGGGACCACATGGACCCAGGGGACCACATGGACCCCCAGGGAAACACAGAAGCTTTGAGGGTCCTCAAGGAAAACAAAATATTTATTCAATTAGAAATTTTCACCAAGTAGAAAGAATAATATAGTATATATAATATATATATATATAATCTATATATATATATATATATATATAATATATATATATATATATATATATATATATATAATATATATATATATATATATATATATATAAAATATATGTCATATATATCTATATATATATAAATATATATATATATATATATATATATATAAATATATATATATATATATATTACTTACTTTTTTTTTTGTTAGGAAATGACGTTAATTGGAAATTCCAATAGTAAAACATTAGTTTTAAAATTTATAAATATTAAAAAAAAATCGCAAAAATTAATTAATGAAATAATAATATTAAATATGAAAATTACTTTCCTTACCTGACGATAATTTCCCTTAAATATGAGAAAATTTTGGATTTAAAAAGTAAATGCATGGCAGGCAGAGTACGGGGTTTCCTGCTTGGGGCTATACCTTATATATATATATATATATATATATATATATATATATATATATATATATATATTATAGACTCGTCTACACTCAGGCAGAGTCAAAATGATCCTGAAGGGTATCGTTTAACCCTGTAAGGTGAGCTGCCCTTCGTCATTGATCAACTTTCTTAACCTCCACTCACAGGTCAGTGGTAGTCGTAGAAAATGTTCGTGTGCCATGCATTTGTGTCTTCAAATGTACATAACGAACAAATCGAACGTAATATATTGTCCCATGCTATGCCAGTTTATATATACAGTCCCAGATACTTTTTTATATTAAATTTTAGGATTAGGTGCGGAATTTAAGTGCTTTAATATCTTCTTAAAACCCGAATAGGAAGAGAACTGTGAAGACCTGCAACATTAGCAACCTTTCCCCTTTCAAAAAGACTTTAGGATCCAACTTTGGTTGAAGCCACTGGGCATCACAAAACTTCTCTAAATCATGGAACGCATCTACTTAACATCTATCTATTAATTTACATTAACATTAATCAACATCTACCTAATTAACATTAATGTAGCATTAACATCTTGAACAACATTTACATTTTTTCATTCCATTTTACTTTTATATTCATGGACTGTCCTATTCTTGAGGTCTGTTTTTGTTTTAAAATGATAAGAGTATTTTTTTTCCTAAACAAACTTCTATTCTGCTGGGGATTCCAAAGGGAATTCTGGGCATTTTAACTCAACATTAATTGATTACACTGCGCAGGAGAATTTTCCGTCCCTGTTTGGAGTACGGGTTACATATAAATGGTAGATACGTCCAAATAGGTTACTGAAAATGTTAAGTCTGGGAATATTTTCATGTCTTTGACTCACCTATTCTATCATATCTCTTTATGCTCACAAAATTGTTCAATCGTTCTTCTCTTTCTAATTACAATAGCTAATGAATTTGTCAAATCAACAGTGGAAAAATCTTTCATATAAAAGGAGCTGATGTGTCTTACTTTTCTACACAAACACAAAAATAAAAAGCGAAAAGAAAGCAATAATATTCAAATTAGCAGGATCTAGACTAAAGTGGTTTCTCAAAAGTATCACGAAATATTATTGTACTTAGACTGTATTATCATCATAGCATTGTTCATACCATTAGCAAAGTTGAAAATGGCAACTGATCTCTCTGTCCATTTTGCTGTTTATCTAGAATGTCGAGTTCATCTTTCAATTGTTATTACGGATTATTTTAATTTCGTAATTTTCTCAGCTGATGTATAAGTGACACGTCTTAAATTATAAATTATTGAATGAACTATTGTGAAATTCTGTACGAGAACAAACTTAGAACAAGAACCACTTCTTCTCCCAAGCGGCATATTGGGTTGAACTACAAATATATATCGTTTCCACACTTTGGGTTTGATCACAGCAACTGTAACTGCTCTGCAAATAAATACAGATCTAATTCCTTTTTATAGAAAGGAAATAGAAAGGCTTAGTATAATTTCTCATATTTCTCTATTTCTTAGAGGGGAATTATAAAGGCTATTCGGAATTTGGAAGACACTAGAGCGGAATTAAAGAGGAATTAGAGCGATGTTCATGGTTTTCGTCTATTGCCTTTCTAATGCCGCTCTATCAAAATACTTTCT
>SEYY01008872.1:10000-15000 GCA_009176605.1 Armadillidium nasatum
AGAGAGAGAGATCAATTTCTTTATAATTTTAAAAACTTTTAATTAAGTCTTTTTCATTTTTTCTCGAAAAAAGAATAGCATTCTTATAAATAATGCTCTATTACTGAATAATAATAATAATAATAATAATAATAATAATAATAATTAATAATAATAATTTTTTTAATATTGATTAATAAAATAATAGTGAAAATAAAATAAAAAAATAAAAATAATAATATATTATATATATATATATATATATAATATATATATATATATATATATATATATATATATATATATATATATATATATATATATATATATATATATATATATATATATATATATATATATATATATATATATATATATATATATATATATATATATATATATATATATATATATATATATATATTATATATATATATATATATTTTTATTTTATTAAAAAAGTTCACATCTCACGGGCATTGCCCCATTCGAGGAGAGGAACTTTTCTAGGTAGTATATACCTAGGATCCCGAAGTGGGATCGAACCGGCGCCCTCAAGCACGTGAGTCAATCACTTTACCGTTTGAGCCACGGTATATATATATATATATATATATATATATATATATATATATATATATATATATATATATATATATATATATATATATATATATATATATATATATATTCATTTATTTGACCTCTGGTGGGCAAAGGCCTGAATACTACTAAAATATTCACCAGAGTCGGGGAGAAAATAGTAAATAAGGTCAAATTAAAGGCTGACATATCCGAATATAAGGTGCTTGAAGGTATGCAATTCATAGGAAGTTTGGATATATATATATATATATATATATATATATATATATATATATATATATATATATATATATATATATATATATATATATATATATATATATATATATATATATATATATATATATATATATATATATATATATATATATATATATATATATATATATATATATTATATATATATATATATATATATATATATATATATATATATATATATATATATATATATATATATATATATATATATATATATATATATATATATATATATATATATATATATATATATATATATATATATATATATATATATATATATATATATATATATATATATATATATATATATATATATATATATATATATATATATATATATATATATATATATATATATATATATATATATATAATATATATATATATATAAACTATACAGCATTACATGTAACAAAAAAGGAAAAACTAAAAAAGGAAAGAAAAAAAAATAATAATAAAAAAAATAAGTTTGAAATACTTTTAATTTATTTCTTTATTTCTTTATTTATTTATATAAAAACCGAAAACTAAACACATATACCCACACAAACGTACATAAATACACAATTGGTCATATCTTTTATTCCCTTCTCCACAGGAAGCCCTTTAGGAGCGAGAATTCTTATGTCCTTTCCGCTAAAATGAAGTCATTTCATTTATGCTCATAGACCGCTGTGAGTGGGAAATAGATCTATAGGCTTAAAAAAGTGACAAGAGGCTCGTAATTTAAACGAAACTACACAATACGCTATCCTATTTTAACATCTTAAACTTGAGTGTAACGTAAAATTCTTTTTTTATGAGTTTTGAACTTTTTATTTAAAAAAATATATTTAAAAAATTTTCTTTTTATATATACTTTAAGTTTATTAGTTATTCTATGTTATAGAGATACTTTTTTTGAATGAAGTAATTTTGAATTCAAAATGCAAATGTGTATTCAGGTGAATGTATTTTATTTCTCTTAACTGATATTATTAAAAGGAAAATATGATTTCTCCTTAAGATTAAATAGAGGTATATGAACTTTTCAACAAACACTCATTGTTCCGTATGATACGAACTGAGAGAGTTTAATAAACCCAATTGTTATATTTGGCAAAAGATAAAAATTTACGTTGAAGCTTCATTTTTTTATGCGCTACACCATATCCCGCATGCTACAGGGTGGTGTCAACTACAGGAAGAAATCCTGAAATTATCTATCTATCTATTCATCTATCTATCTATCTATCTATCTATCTATCTATCTATCTATCTATCTATCTATCTATCTATCTATCTATCTATCTATCTATCTATCTATCTATCTATCTATCTATCTATCTATCTATCTATCTATCTATCTATCTATCTATCTATCTATCTATCTATCTATCTATATATATATATATATATATATATATATATATATATATATATATATATATATATATATATATATATATATATATATATATATATATATATATATATATCACTAAAACCTACATTATCCTAATTACCCAATGTTTGAATACTTAAAAAATTATCTTTTTATGAAATTAAAATCCCGCCTCATTTAATCTAAGGAACATGGAAAAAAAAATAGTAAACAATAAGGAACAAAAAGTAAAGAAAACAAACAAAAAACAAAAAAAAACAAAAACAAATAAAAGAAGTTTATGTTCAACCGTTTAACGAGCGATAAAAAAGAAGATTTTTGTGTCCGACTGAGAAGCTCATTCAGCGAAATTGTTTCTACGGGCAACAGTGGCGGAAATTTTCCAGACCGCAAAAGACGAATTTCTCTAGACCGCATTGGCCGCACCTTTCCAAGATGGCAGTGGCCAAACGGTTGAGTTTTTTTTTATTTATATTTTATTTAATCTTTGGAGCTTCGGCATTAGACTTCTTTCAAATGAATGACTTGAAAGGCGCTTTCCAAAAACACTAATTAAGATAAGGTGAAAAACTTACCTCCTAAAAGGCAGGCCAGGTAAATATATACCTTAATAAATTCATAAAGTTTTAGGACCACTCAAACAATTGTCAGATACAAAAAGAAATATATATATATATATATATATATATATATATATATATATATATATATATATATATATATATATATATATATATATATATATATATATATATATATATATATATATATTAATGAGAGAGAGAGAGAGAGAGAGAGAGAGAGAAAAAAATAAGGTATTTAATTTTAAAAAATAGATTGAAAAAGATTCGTTAGGCTTTGAGACTTTAACTTTAACACCTGACCTAGTATATATATATATATATATTATATATATATATATATATATATATATATATATATATATATATATATATATATATATATATATATATATATATATATATATATATATATATATATATATATATATATATATATATATATATATATATATATATATATATATATATATATATATATATATATATATAATATAGCAGCAAACAGAAGCTTGGTTGAAAGAAATAGTTAAATACAGATAAGAGAAAAAAAAAAAAAAACCATGAAAAAATTATACAATGAGATGGCATTTAAATTTAAGTTATTTTTTGTTATGTTAATTTCTCAAAAAAACAATAATTAAAGTTGCTTTCGGAGTCAAAATAAATGATAATAAGTTTGCGTTGCAGGGAATCCTCCACAGTTATTCAAATCGTGCTTTTCTGAAGGATAGATTCGGGATTTGCATATCTTTTGGGAGTGAAAAAAGAAAACAAGGAATCTAGAATTTCGGTTTGAAGATGCTTCTTTCATTGCAATTGATATTTGTAATACGTTCTCTGCATCTTTATATATATATATATATATATATATATATATATATATATATATATATATATATATATATATATATATATATATATATATATATATATATATATATATATATATATATATATATATATATATATATATATATAATAATATATTAATAATATTTTATTATTGTTCATAGTAATTATTATTCTTATTTTTAATATTATTACTGTCATTACTAATATTTCCCTTATTTTGTTATTAATTTTATTATTATTATTATATTAGTTATTAGTATTATTATTATCATAATTATCATTATTATTTTTATTAGTTACTATTATTTTTATTATTATCATTATTATTTTAATTCTCATTATTAAATTTATTATTATTATTATTATTATTATTATTATTATTATTATTATTATTATTATTATTATTATACTGAGACTGAATTTTGCTGTTGTTACAGAAATTCTTTTTGCTATTTGCTTCTTTACACGTTTAAAAATAATTTCTATATGATTGTAACTTATATATATAAGAGATAAAAACTACCCACAACCCACACCTAACGCAAATTTCGCAGGTGAGCTTTAGATTAAATTCAGCAGGAAACACAGAAGATGGGAGAGAATTCCACAAAACAGAGGTGGCTGGAAAGAAGGAGGCACCACAGCGAACAAGCCTGGAGTTGCCTATGTCTACACAAAAATTATGTGCAGACAATGCACCCCTTGTGCTACGAGGACGCCGTAAAGGTGGAGGTATGCGAATGTACAGTTCCCTCGAGCATTTGCCGCTTTACTACCTATAGAAGAGAGATAAGGCACCAACGTCACGTCGCAAAGATAGAGGGTCAAGTGCATTTGTAAGGGCAGAATAGTTTATAAGTCTTTTAGCCTTTGACTCAACCCTATCCAAAAGACGGGTGAAACCTGAGCCACTCCAGATATGAGAACAGTACTCCATACAAGGGCGGATGAGGCCCTTGTATAATTGGAGTAACTGCGAAGAAGAAAAAAATTCTCGCAGCCTAAACAGAACTCCCAGCTTCTTTGAGGCCACCTTAGCAACCATTGTGATATGAGGTTTCCAAGACATTTTTTTGTTTATGTTAAGGCCAAGAATATTTATATTGCCAACAGGAGAGACGGGAGAACCGTCGAAAGAAATAGAAAAGTTAGGAGGTGTCTTTGAGAGGGAGATTTCTAGAAGTTGAGTTTTTAAAGAGTTGAATTTCACAAGGTTGAGACGACACCACTGGGAAATTCTATCCAGATCTGCAAGAATGGAATCGGAAAGATGTAGACGAGAAGCAACTCTAGATGCAAAGGAAGGATCAGATTTAAAATGAGTAGAAGAA
>SEYY01008873.1:0-2500 GCA_009176605.1 Armadillidium nasatum
TAATAAAAATAATAATAATAATAATAATAATAATAATGGCGTGACAATATATAATAAAAACCTTAAGATTCTTCAAATCCCTAAATGAATTCTTCGCAATTTTGAGATCTTTTTTCCGCAGTTAAACTCAAATTGAAAGTAAATATTTCGTGATATTTCTCATCAAGATTAGGAAGAAAAATTATAAAATGAAATGAAATAATTGAAATTATTAAGAATTTGTATTAACATATTACTTCAATTTGTTTTCATTAAATTTAAGGTCATATTTTAATTATATATATATATATATAATATATATAATATATATATATATTATATATATATATATATATATATATATATATATATTTATATATATATATATATATTATATATATATATATATAATATATATATATATATATATAATATATATATATAATAAGATATATATATATATATAAGTGATTAAGATATAAATTTTCTTTTAAGAGTATTAGGAATAGATTGTACAAACGATTTCGTGTTTGAGAAAAGTCATTTTATTATGGGATAAACATAAAATGGAATGAAAATTCTTTCATTATAAGGTTTCTTTTTCTTAACATTAGTCTCTACACCATACATTTTCTTACTAGCTTTATAAAAAGCTTTATTTATAAAGCTCTCCGAATAGAAAAGGGATCTGAAGGTTTTTCTTTTGAAATTTAGCTCATCCCTAAGAGAAGAAAATATATGGTACAGGTAGGGACCGACTGGGGCTGTAATGGGGCCGGGGCCTGGGTTTTGGCCGGGGTTGCCTAAAATTTGTAAAGAGGTCAAAAGAAATGAAATATTAGTTTAAAAAAATTAGATATAAATTTAATTGAGGTTTATTTAATTAAAGGAAGAGTAGAACTGCCAATTACTTAAATAAAAATATGTTTTTTCCGAAAAAAATTCAAAAATTACAGATTTGTGTAATAAAAGTTTAAAAAAAAAAAATTGGAAATTTTTTTTCTGATTCACAATAGTGATCAGGTTTACCTAGGTAAGACCCTAAGGTAAAGTTTGAAAAAATGTAAGATATAAAATTATCAATATAACCTGTATTTATACATATCATTGTTATTTTATTGCTATGTATCGAACTTGCATAATTTAACTACATTATTTCAAAATTATTATTTTGTTTATATTTTCAGTCACTATGGCTAAAAGATCAGCTTCAGCAATATGGGAGTGCTTTGAAATGTTTCATTATAGACTCGAAATATGTCTAAATGTAACATCTGCAGTCAGTAAATTAGAATAGGATCTCCGGGTGCCCCAAGTAAAAATTTTTCAACCAATTCTTTAAGGGGGCATCTAAAATCAAAACACAAAGATGATCATTCACTAGCAGAAAAGTAGTGGTCAAAAGAAAAAAAAAAGGAAAAGAAAATATTGAAAAAAAAAAAAAAAATAATTTTTTTTTGAAGTTTTTTTTTTATTTAACTGATTGAGCTGAAATTTTCAGGGTATGTGCATTTTTTCCCGAAGTTCTGAGTTGATTTCGAGCGTTTTTCTGAGTCTATAACGGTTTGAAAGTTATTTGGACCCAAAGTTGAAAAAACTGAATAGCGGGGTTAAACGACTGGTCTACATGAGCTGAAAATTTAACTGAATAACCTTAGCCCCAATTTCTTGCATTAGTGGTAACTGATTTTTGATATCACGTATAAGAAAAAAGATATAAGCATCGGAAAAAAACATTTTCATTATTGAAAAAATTATTTAAAAAAAAAACGTTACCTATTAATTTTTTTATTTTTTGGATATTGTTTAGAGGAGGGCTATAACTTATTTAGTGCCTTATTAAATGTTATTCGTTTGAAGCATGATATAGCCTCTCAAATTTTAGGAATTTTTGAAATTTGGTCAAAAATGGACCTTTTTTGAGAGGCTATATCTCGAAACCAAAGAATCACATCGAATAAAGTATAGAGAGGAATTTGTAGCCCCATCCCTCCTCTATACACCCACCAAAAATAAGAAATTATATAGTTGTAGTTTCTTTTTGTCCGAAAATATATTTAAAAAAATTTCTTCCCCCCTCAAAAAAACGACAGTTATAGACTCAGAAAAACGCTAGAAATGGACTTTTTTCACCCGCTATATACACTAAAAAAGCTATATACACTAAAAATTTCAGGAGAATCTGCTGAAAAAAAAAAAATTTAAATTAAGCTGTCTCTGATTAAATATAATTTGCCATTTTAACCCCGGCAGGTAAACCCCAGTTTTTCCTGATTTTTAGCAGGGGCCGGGGCCCCGGTCTGTACATAGGTACAGGGACTAATGTTAAGAAGAAGAAACCATATAATGAAAGAATTATCATTCCATTTAACATCATATCATTCCATATCATTCAAAATGTTGAGCACTACAACAACGGCTTCACCGATGTGCCGAAAAGAAAACCAAGAATGAGTTAGAAGGGAAAGAAAATCAACAACCAGAATTTTCCCTACAGAGGCTAAACTGAGGATTAGAGACA
>SEYY01008873.1:5000-10000 GCA_009176605.1 Armadillidium nasatum
ATTATTATTATTATTATTATTATTATTATTATTATTATTATTATTATTATTATTATTATTATTATTATTATTATTATTATTATTATATTATTATTATTATTATTATTATTATTATTATTATTATTATTATTATTATTATTATTATTATTATTATTATCATTATTATTTTTTAAATAGTTCATTATATTGAACTAATTTACTTCAAATCTATTTAGGAGTTTGCTTTCCCTTCTGAATAAATTTGGAAATATAATTATTCTCTCTTTTAAACTCTTTTAATATTGTTCTTCTTCTTGTTCTTATTGTTCTTTTTCTTTAAAAATTTGATTTAAGTCTGTCTTTCTGAACATCTATCTTTTTCATTGTTACCATACTCTTTTTTTTCTATTTTTTGACATTTCAGTTATTTTTTTGAAACTTTCTCTCTATACGTCATATCCGTGATTTCATTTTAATTTTTTCCCTATATCTGCTCTTTATTTTTATACTTTCTATTTTTGTCATATTTTTTGTTGTTCAAACTTTCTCTCCTCCCCATTCTTTTGCCATATCCGATTTTTTTTTTTTTTATAAATCTTTCCATCTTTCCATGTTTTGGCAAGTTCACTTTTTGTGTTAAAATTTTATTTTTATTTTTCATTTCTGTTGTTGTTATGGTTTTTTTTGTCTGCTTTATATGCGTTGTTTATATCAATTTTTTCCTTTTTTTATTATGTACTATTTTTTACATGCTTTGCCTTCTTTCTTTCACCTGCGTTTTAAATTTTCAGTCATATTCTTTCAATTTATTCCCAACACAATCAATCTGAAAATGTAATTCATTTTAATTATTTTAATATATGAGTTTCTTTTATTACTTTGCTTTATTTTTAGCATTTTTTTCTTAACTCTATAAATTTTTCGATGTAGATTTAAATTTTAAATGAGTTTTACATGTTCATGTAATTATTACGCTGTTCAATTTTCATCCAATTTGCTTGAAAAATATTTTATTTTCATTTAGACATTAATAATTCATAGATATTTCTCTGCATTTATATAAAAAATGATTATTCCATTACCTTCTTTAAGATCATATCAATTTGTCTAAAAATACATTTTCTTGGGTCTTCTTTAAGCGGATCATTCCAATTTGTCTAAAAATGCTTATTCTATGATCATCTTTAAGCAGATCATTTCAATATGTCTAAAAATGATTATCCTATGATCTTCTTTAATCAAAATCATATCAATTTGTTTGGAATATCCATAAATCTTCGAAGTAATTAAATGAATTCAAAAAAAACATTTTGCCTCCTACTAACTCTTAGAAAATTTTCCTATTAATAAAGTCACTTAAGAATTTATCTGAGATATAAATTCATGCTTCCTTTTGTGACGATTTTATTAATAGAAATGATCTTGACTTTATTTAAAGAACGTAAGAGGATAAAAAATATTCTTAGAATAATTGCCTTTAGATATTCAGTTTTTAATTTTGTATGAGTTTATATATATATATATATATATATATATATATATATATATATATATATAATATATATATATATATATAGTATATATATATATATATAGTTACCGAAAGCACACGCCCGGTAACTATGGGTTCTTCGGGTGAAAGTCTAAACGCCATAACTGAGGGCTAAGAAAACATTAAAAACTTTTAAGTACATAATTAATAACGTTTTGCATATACAGTATATATGAGCATCTTCGAAACTTTAACAATCTAAAATAGTTTAAAAGTGATTACACTATTTACACAATTGCAAAAATCCGTTTTCTTCTTTCTCGTATATCATCTTCCAGGTTTGTCACCTTCTTTAATTAAAGAGGAACAGAGCCGTCTAGACAGTCCCACCAGGATCCGGTAGAGTACTCTCAGGAACGGAAACACGTCGATGTTGCAGTCTATACAGTCTGGAGCCCTACTTCTCTCATCGGAAAGACGATCTTCATTAACTGTCTTCATTAACGGTCTTGCGTAACTGTCAGTAACGGTTTTCAGTAACGGTTTTCAGTAACGATCTTCCGTAACGGTCTTCAGTAACTGTCTTCATTAACTGTGCGAGTCTGTATAATCACTTCAGTTCATTAAGTTCTAAGTATGAACTTTCCCCAACTTGCTTAGCACTCAGGTCTCCACATTAGCGATAACTCGAAAATCTCTTCTCAGAAAGAGGTTTCACTAAAGATAAAATTACGATGCATATTTAGCTAGCTTATTTATTAAAATTATCCTCTTACAATATATATATATATATATATAATATATATATATATATATATATATATATATATATATATATATATATATATATATATATATATAATTACAAAATAATTAGTTTTAATAACATCAGCGTTTTAAGGAAGAAAAAAAAAGAAAATTTGTTGTAGATCGATATTGTTTCATGCTACTTGATTTTAAATGTCACGTGACTTTATTTAAAATATAAACCCTTCGAAAGAGGCGTTAGCGTCTAATTTTTTTTTTTTTTTTTTTTTTTTTTTTTTTAAAAGACTGATTTTCTCAAAGTTAACAAACAAATAATTATCTTTTTTTTTTTTATTCATTTTTTTTCAAATAATCTTTCTATTTTAGTTCATTGCTTTGTTTTGTTCATTTTGATCATTTTCTTTTTCTCTCTCTCTTTACTCAAAAGAATTATTTAAAAAAATATTTTTTCCTTTGACTGATTTTTTCTCCAAGTTAATATGAAAAATCATTTTTATTTGTTATTTTATTATCTATATTTCTTGTTATTTATTCTTTACCTTTTCTCCTTCGACTATATCTATACCTGTCAGTTTGTCTGTGTTTCTCATTCCTCTTTGTCTCCCTTCTTCCTCTCTCTCCCTTCTTCCTTCCTTTCTCTCTTCCTTCTTCCTTTCCCTCTCTCTATCCCTCTCTCTCCCTCTTAAAAATAAAATTTTAATTAGTCAACATTATAAAAATTATCCCTAAATATTAATCCCTATAAGTAATCTAAGATTATTCTTTTAGTTTAACACCGTATATTCCAGTTAATAATAATAGAAATAATAATAATGACTATTAATAATAATAATAATAATAGTAATAATAATAATTAGAATATAAATAAAAATAACAATAATAATAATAATGATAATAATAATTATAATGATAATAATAATAATAATAATAATAATAATAATAATAATAATAATAATAATAATAATATAATGTTAATAAAAATAATAATCATAGTAATAGTAGATATAATAAGAATAATAATAATAATGATCATATTACTACTACTAATCAAATATTACCAATGTTAGTAATAGTAATAATAATAATAATAATAATAATAATAATAATAATAATAATAATAATAATAATAACAATAACAATAATAATAATAACAGTAATAGTAGAAATATTAATATCATAATTTTAAAATCTGTGAACTTTTTTCCATTTATCATTTTGAAGTAAAAATGAAACTTTGTTCTTATAACGAATAATTATTGTATGATCACAAAATATGTTAATTAACGATTTTATGTTTTAATTTTTTAATTGTTTTTTATGCTTAAGTAATTATCTTAAACTTTCGTTTCTCAAGTTTTTACTAAGAATACTAAATTAAAAAGATTATAAATAATATTACTCCAAGTAGAGAAATTGTTTTTAAACTAAAGTAATTTTAAGTTTAAAAAATAAAAAATAAATAAATAAATAAATAAATAAATAAATAAATAAATAAAGAGCAGTTGATGGTATTTGGAATGAATTAATTGGTCTTCAATATTTTAGAATTTTAGTAAATTATAATCTTTAAATGTTTTTGTATGTATACTGTAGACTGTAATTATTTTGATAATTATTTTTCAAGATTTCTTAAATTGTTTAGTTGGATATTTGGTAATTATATTTAGCAATTTTTTTAATATCATATGTTCAATTTATTTTTAGGACTGCAAATACTAATTTTGGTACTTGTATATAATGTATTTGTTTTGAAAATTGTATTTGGTAATTCTGGTAATTGTCTGCATTGTAATTATTTTGGTTATTTTTTTAGGTAATTTTGGTAATCGTATTTGTTAATTTTGCTAATTATCTATTTTTTATTTATTTGGGTTATTTTATTAGGTAATTTTGGTAACTGCTTGAATTGTATTTATTTTGGTTATTGAATTAGGTAATTTTGACAACTGTATTTGATAATTTTGGTAATTGTCTATTTTGTAAGGTAATTTTTCACGTCTTACATTTTTTTACCTTTTATTTTCTGAAAAAAAAGATGAGTACTTGAAAGATTTTTAAAATTTTTTTACGTTTTTTTTTCCCGAGAAAAGATATGTATTTGAAAGTCAAAGGTTTATATAAAAATAAATTTACAACAATATGAAAATAAATTATCAAATAATTATAAACAAATAACGAAAAGAAATTGTAGGAAAATTATAAAATAGGAAAACAAACGCTTATAAAAAGTAAAATTTCCAAAATCTGACAAAAAAACTTTAATATTAAAAAAAGTAAAAATATATGAAAAAAACAGAAAAGTCACGAAAAAATATTATAAAACTAAACTTTTTTATTGAAAAAAGTAGAAATTCTAAACTTTTTTTTTATTCTCTTACTTTTTCTGCGACAAGTCCACATCCTTAGGCAAAAAGATATAAAGAAAATCCTTAAAAATGCCGCACAACGAGTGTGAAATGTCAGCGTCAACATTGAAAGAAATATTAGAGGATCCCTTCTTATAATTTCGATTTGAGGTAAAAAATTCCGTTTTCTTTCGCTCAATATTTTTGAGTTGCCATCTCCTCTTTTTTTCCTCGTTTCCTGAAATTAAAAAAAAAAAAAAAAAATAGGAAAAAATTATTTATATTTTTTATTAATATTATTAAGGTGTAAAACATTTTCTAAAAAAAAATTCATTAATTGATCGATTATATAATAAATTTTACAGATATTATTATTATTATTATTATTATTATTATTATTATTATTTTATTTTAAT
>SEYY01008875.1:10000-24544 GCA_009176605.1 Armadillidium nasatum
TTTTGTTACAATTTCGTATATCAAAACTCCGAAACTCCAAACGTCACATTTCTTATCCCAAAATTTAGCATTCATAAGCGCTTCTGGGGAGGTCCAGCGAACAGGAATTGGACGGTCTGTTGCCTGAACATATATATCATCCTCATTGAGATCTCGCGCACGTCCAAAGTCTGCAACTTTTACAGTAATGGGAGGACAGGGAACAGGAGGACATTCTCTTGTACCAGTATGTCGAACAAGAATGTTACGAGCTGCCAAATCTCTATGAATGAAACGGTTGTCATGCAAGTAAGACATTGCAAGTGAAACTTGGCAGAGGATTTCAACCATTTCCTGTAAGTTGGAAAAACATTTTATGAGAATCAGAAAGGAAAAATTAAATTGACTAACAAATGGCAAAAAGGAATTTTAAAAACGTTTTTGCAACTCAGAAACACATCAGTCTATAAAATATAATCAACAAATTGTTAGAAACTTTCGAATTTTCCTAAGTAATTGAACATCTTAGTATTTTATTTAAAAATAAGAAGTAATTTATTGGAAACAAATTCAAGACACTCGCCTTCTCTGAGAAATCGTCTTCTTCTTCTTGTAAATTTAGGAGGAATTTTTTTAAATCGGTGTCCATAAGTTCTAAGACGATGCACAGAAATGGATGTCCAAACAAAATATTTTCCGAATCGCTATTAAATTAAATTCCATAATATCTTATTATATATATATATATATATATATATATATATATATATATATATATATATATATATATATATATATATATATATATATATATATATATATATATATAATTTATATATTATATATATATATTATATATATATATATATATATATATATATTATATATATATATATATATATATATATATATATATATATATATATATATATATATATATATATATATATATATATATATATATATATATATATATATATATATATATATATATATATATATATATATATATATATATATATATATATATATATATATATATATATATATATATATATATATATATATATATATATATATATATATATATATATATATATATATATATATATCTGATGGGCAAAGGCCAGAAACGTGACAAACATTAAAAGAGTAAGAGAGAATCTAAAAACAGGATCAAATTAAAAGTCGACATGCAAATAGCCAGTATTTGAAAATCTGTTCGTTAATTAATTATACTAACTTGGAAAAATAGATAAAGGGAGTGTGTTTCAGAATTTAATAGTAGAATATATGTAAGGTTGAGCATAGCGGTTAGGTCAAAAATCAAAGAATTAGATTAAGAATGGATGAGACTGTGTACAAAGGTGGTGATGCAACAATTGGACGAGCAGTAATAGATCAGTACTGGAGAGTTTATGATAGCGGGAGAGTTGATGAGACGAAAAGTTGTAGACTCCACTTTTTCAAGGAGAGCTGTAAAAGTGGAAAAAACCCAGATGTGTAAAGAATAATCCATACAGGAGCGAGCAACACCCGAATAAATATCAAGAAGCTGGAGTGAAAAGAATAAATTTTGAAGGGGCCTCAGAACACCCACCTTATTTGTAGCTTGTTTAAAAGAAAAATTAAGTATTTCTTCCAAGAAAGATCACGAAAAAGAGAAGCACTGAGAATATTAAGCACAGATTATTTATTTATTGAGTCTTTTCAAAGGAATTAGAAAAAGATTTGTGGTAAGTCACTCCAAGGTCAACCTCCAAGGGTCAGTTAATTGCTGTTGAGTTTGAAGTCTTCCAAGGTGAAAAGAGTAATAACGGGTGGAGTTGTCAACTTAGAAGTGGTTAAGTATTCAGGTTATCAAGAGAGTCATTTAAAAAAAAATAAAAAAAAAATGATTTCTGTTAATAAAAGTAAAAAATAAATAGAAGAAGAAGAATTTAGTACATAAATACTAAAAAGGACTTACTGCATGATAACTCCTTCTTCCAAAAGCTCATTGAAAGCATTAGTATTTTTACTTCTTTCACTGTTAATGGTTTTAACAGCTACTGGGATAACTGTGTCTTTGGAGTTATCTTTTTTGGTAATAGTTCCTTTATAAATATCTCCGAAAAATCCCGATCCAAGGTTAAGTTTTTCTTCCACTTTAAGTTGGTTGGGTTCGATGCGAAATTTTTCATCAATCCTTGTATTAATAGCATAATTCTTTCGTTCGTATTTATCTGATTTGTTATAAATCTTAGAGAATAAAAGTTCAGTCGAAATTTCTTTATAGAATTTATAAAGGGCAGCCATTGAAAGAGCGAAAAGGACGACAAAAGCAAAGCATATTAGATATACAATATATCCAGAACCGTTTTCCAAAACTGTCAAGCATTTTTCGCTTGTGCAACCATAACCTCCTTCATAATGAATTTGGAATCCAATATATTTCTTCGAAGATATTTTAACCGGTATCTTCAAGCGATTTCCATTCTCTTCGGCGAAAGACTTGTTGATGTAGATTCTAACTGCTGATTTCTTTATGAAATAAAAATTGAATAAAAAAAAATTAAGACAATTTTCATCACCTTCCTAATCAATAACAACAACAATAATAATAATAATGAAATTCATACGTATAAAAGAATTGTGAAGTAATGATAAAAAAGTTAATAAAGTCGATTTACAAACTTCAACTTGAAAATCTTTAGAATTGAACTAACCTGTCGATTTAATTCAGAATCATCCAAATCATAATAAAGGATTCTATAACCCTTGATAAAATCATTGAAGGGATCCAGTGGTTCCGTCCAGCTAATTAAGAATGATAACGTTGGATCCTTCTTACTGAGAGGCATCGTTGAACCATTACTTGATTCGCCACCTGCAATCTCGCCATTATCAATTACCTCAACAATGTCCAATGATGATGTATCAACATATGTTGACGGACAACTACTCGAAGTTTTAATGCAAGAAGAATAATGTAATTTATGTCCACTATTATTTGAATCATTTTCTTTTACCATTTCTACCTCGAAGTTTGGGAAACTATTTTCATCGACTGTTAAAGTGACAAAGCTTAAAAAGTCGCTGCAGATTGAGCAAGACTCTTCACTGTGCAGAGGTGGACAGGGACTAATCTCTCCCACACAGCTTCGAATTTCAACAGTTACGTTCTTGGGCTGCAAAATTATTACAAAACCAGATATTACCTTTATTATTACTATTATTATTATTATTATTTCTATTATTATTCATACATAATATTGATATTTTCAGTGAACTTCTTTATCTAATGAGGTTTGTAATAAAATGGGAAAAAAACAAAGATAAGAAAGGATTGGGTTGTCCAAGAAAGATTAAAAACAACTAAAGACAAATAGGGTTAACCGTCCAAAAACCCTTGAAGCTCATTTAGAAAGAGAAGTAATGTGATCTTTCCAAGGAAGATCGCGAGAAAAAGAAGCACTAAGAATATTGAGGACAGATGAAGATTTGAGTAGAATGTTTTCGAAGAAAATGTCATAGTTGTGCGGAAGATTGTGTTGAGTAGAATGATGGAGGAATTGAGTTTTTGAGGCATTGAAAAGGACCATGTTTTCTCTGGCCCAATTTGAAATACGAGAAAGATCAAAGGTGAGCAGCTTCAAGGACATCCTTCTTGCGTCAATTAACTATTTCTGGGAGGAGCCTGTTTCTTATTGAAACAAATAATGAAAGGTGGAGTCATCAGCACAGAAGTAAAGAGGAGATGAAGTAATAAGAGAGATCATTAATGAAAAGTAGAAAAAGTTAAGGATAGGACAGAACCATGAAGAACACCACTATTTATAGATTTAAAGGAAGAACGGTGGCAGTCTACAACAACTCCTACAGAACGACCAGAAAGAAAATCAGAGAAGGTCACAGAGAGAAAAATAGATTCAGAAAGAAGGAAGTTTAGAAATCAAAGCTTTGAGCAAGACTCTAAGGTTTCGATATGTCCAGTGAAATATATATATATATATATATATATATATATATATATATATATATATATATATATATATATATATATATATATATATATATATATATATATATATATATATATATATATATATATATATATATAGTATCCGGCAAAGGTATATAAATGTTTGTATTATCGGTTCTTTCAGTCTATATATATATATATAAAAATAAAAAAAAAAAAAAAAAAAAAAAAATATATATATATATATATATATATATATATATATATATATATATATATATATATATATATATATATATATATATATATATATATATATATATATATATATATATAGAGAGAGAGAGAGAGAGAGAGAGAGAGAGAGAGAGAGAGAGAGAGAGAGAGAGAGAGAGAGAGCTAGGGGTATCGATATTCATGTATATCGATCTAACTATATATCAATTTATATGATAGGATGCTAGGATATCGATCTCCGATATTAAGATCGATATATATTTTTTTTTACGTGATCGGACGTGCCCATGAGGTTGTCTCCCAAATCACTATGGATACATCTGAATAAATATACGTGTAATAAACATTGCCTTAGAAGATAATTTTGTGTTTTTTTTTTTTTTTTATTTAAAATGTTAATTAAAAATATGTTTTTTAACAAACCAAAAAAAAAATAAACTAACTAACAAACCAAACAGATTAGATATTAGAAAATTAAAAAGGTAAGAGGTTATTTTTTTTATATTAGTCTCAAACGTTGGCCTGTCTCCGCCAGACCTCTTATTATATATATATATATATATATATATATATATATATATATATATATATATATATATATATATATATATATATATATATATATATATATATATATATATATATATATATATATATATTATAATAAAGCAGAGTGACTTTCGAAGGAGCAACCGTCCTTTCCTCTTTCAGGCTCAAGTTTATTGGAGTATTAAACTTGAGCCTGAAAGAGGAAGGACGGTTACTCCTTCAAAAGTCTCGCTCTGTTTTAAATTAGTTTTTTAATTTCCTGGGGTTTTTAATTGTATAAAACAAAACACGGTTATAGTGTTCATTTTATATATATATATATATATATATATATATATATATATATATATATATATATATATATATATATATATATATATATATATATATATATATATATATATATATATATATATATATATATATATATATATATATATATATATATATATATATATATATATATATATATATATATATATATATATATATATATATATATATATATATATATATATATATATATATAAATATAGGTACTTTCTTTACCATTCACTTTCCAAGGTGACGCCAAAATAGCATTTTTGAATTTGAACCTTAAAGGAGAAGAGGACCAGTCGACCTTTGATTTCACGCAATCCGATGAATTTGACATCATAGTTTCACAAGCCCTATTTAAATATTTATTAGATAATAATATCCTATAGGATTTTAAGCCGCAAATAGGGTCATGAACTTCAAAAGTTTGAGAAGACGAACGTTTCTCTCTTGGATGGAAAAATGTTGTGTTTTTACTTCTACTATACAGAAGGGAACTGATTTCGTTATACATATTTATTGACTCTATTCTCTGCTCTTTAATGAAATCCGTATCTTTCGATATGGAGCTACAAAGGCAGTCGTCTGCTTCTTCAACAGTGGTTCTACCTAATAATGACAAATAATATATATATATATATATATATATATATATATATATATATATATATATATATATATATATATATATATATATATATATATATATATATATATATATATATATATATATATATATATATATATATATATATATATATATATATATATATATATATATATATATATATATATATATATATATATATATATATATATATATATATATATATATATATATATATATATATATATATATATATATATATATATATATATATATATATATATATATATATATATATATATATATATATATATATATGAAGAGGTTTGTAAATAATGGGTTATGGGTAGTATAAAGAATAAATAATTTATCTTACCTTAGATTTTACTTCGTTTCAAACAGATAAAATAGGTGAAGGGAATTTTAATGATAAAAAACACAATAATTAAATATATTATAAAGTGGGACAGAGAATTTACAGTCTTCCTAGCTGGAATTAAAGGAATGTCGCCAAACCAGAAGCAACAGCAAAAAAAGTGACGCTAACTCTTGCCACAAAAGATTTAGAATAAATTAAAGATTCAACACTTGTAATTTTTTTTTTTTTTTTTTTTTTTTAGAGCACAAGATATTAATTTCTGAATGACGTGATTTTCACAAGGAAGAACCTCAGATTAAAATATCTAATCGGCTTTTTAAATGAGTGGAAGAAATATACAACCATGATTCATAAAAGTGGAACAGCGTAATCATTATTAAGCGTAGCAAAGTAGAAAAACAAAAGAGAAACGCATTCGAATGGAATGGCGAAAAAAAACGGTAATCACAGTATTTTATTAGCCCCCGAGCTAGTGGGGAGAATCTAAAAAATATTTAATAAAATTATCTGGAGTAAAAGAAACATTTTTTAAACGGGGACTTCTTCTTCCTTGAAATACAGGATCGACCGAAGACGAAGGAGCTAACTGAGGAGGAAGAGACACTACAGGTGTTGATTCAGAATCCACAAGAGGGGTGTCAGGATCAGAGGATGCAGATTCTGCGGATGAAGATGTGGATGCGGAAGATGCAGAGCTTGCAGATGGGGGAGCGGATGCAGAGACGGAAACGGAAGGGTCAGACTCTGCAAATGAAGAAGCGGATGTGGCATAAGCAAGACGATGCGGACGAAGTGGATACAGATAAATACGGGTTTTAAACGTCCAATAGAGACCATGTCCGATATGCCATTTGGAAGCTGAAGTTAAAAACACCAATCGAAACGCTCGAGAACTAAGAAGGGACCTGTAGAAGGTGCCTCAAAAGCATGAGTACATGCTTTTAAAGCTTCCGGTATATACGAAGTGTCCTTGGACTGATGCAAAGGCGGAAGCAAGCGAAACCCCAAGTTCTTTCACGTGAGAAATAAATCTCCTCATGAAGATGCCGAAATCCTACTTTTTCTGAGGAGAGGAAGTAAAGAGGTCAGCAGGACACAAAGGAGTTTTGCCAGTAACAGCCTGAAACGGTAAACACCCAGAATCATTAGGGATACAAGGCTGACTGAGAAGAACCATAGGCAGCGAAAGCAATCAATCATTCTTCCTGGCGGTCAAAGCGGATTTTAAGGTCCTATGGAAACGCTCCATAAGGCCGTTTGACTTATGATGATAGGTAGAGGTTCGAAGGCGGCGAAAACCAATCAGATGAGAGAATTCTGAGAAGAACTCACTCAGAACGGGGTTTTTCAGGTTTTTCATTTAAAACCCCAAAATAACCAAGGAAAATGTTTAATTGTAATAGCATATAATTTTTTTTCTTTATATGCAAGTTGTACTATAATTTAAAGTTTGATAAACTAAGAGCAATTTTTTGTTACAGCAATACTGTAATTTTCAGCAAGAAAATTAAGTCAAAAATGGGATGAAATTTCAAATGTTGAAAGTACCAGCGAAGTAAAGTACAAGTTTTGCAATAATGAAATCAAAAAGATTAATACATATATATGAAGAAAAAAAAATATGAAGAAAAATAAAAATAAATGTAGAATGACTTAAAAGGAAGTCAGAACAGTTGAAAGTTAGAAAAGTTTCAAAATGAGGGGCTTATGTTCCAAAACTGGAGCCCCCCCCCCCTTCGAAAATGTATACAAGATTGATAATACTTTTATACAGTCAAAGTAACTTCACAGAAGAAAGGAAAAGAATCTCAACCAACCTGAAGAGAATGGCAGCTTCTTTGATGTCACCTTAGAAACACTTGTGGTTCAAGGTTTTCAAAACAAAGGTTTTATTCTTTTTCTTCAAACAAACTATTTTATTAAGAAGTGAAAAAAATGAATGAAAAATGTTTTGAAGTATTTAAGAAATTTAAAGTAAACTGTTTTTTTTTTGAAAAATCTCAATATTTATCCTGATTTAGTAGGTTTTACTGCATTCAGGATAAAAGATGTTTCTGGAAATCATGTTTAATGATAAAATCCTAAACGTAAACAGAGAAAAACCAGCAAAGTAGCGATCTATCATGGAGAATCGGACATCGAAAGCCACCACCATTTCACCAGGTTTTGTAAATTTTATCCCTAATTTACTTAGCTTTGTACAGAGTTCTGCCTCAAGTGAAAGAATTTATTTCTACAATATGTTTCGTTTGGACTAAGTTAAGAAATGAACTAAGATTTGAAAAAGAGTAAAAAAACGTAATAAATTAATAGGCATTAATACAATTCAGAATTTACCTTCCTACAGAATTTATTTAATTCGCATAACTTTCATCTTAATCTTGTTTCTCAACATATTTTTCAATTCATGTCCAAAATCTATCACCCTTCGATTCCTGTTTCTACTGTCTCTAAGAAAATTATTTATTTCTCATTTCTTTACCTTAAACCACTCCACTATCTCCAAACTTTTTAAGTCTCTCTCTCTCTCAATATTTTCCTAACCTTGGCATACACTTTTCTTTCCATTCGTCTTTTAAAATTTCTTTCTTTATAAACCATCTCCTACGTTTCCTCTTAAGACGTTAGTGGTTTATAAGTTCACATGTCCCTTATACCAGAAGGGTTATATAGGTGCCACTGTTCATCTTTTTAGGACTCGAATATGTAAACACCAAGATCTTTCACCCCGCACCTCACTCCCCCTTTCTTCTTCTGCTTTTTCCAACATTCGCTCCCACTCTCAGACTTCGTGCCATTTTACCAGCTTCAAAAACATTTTTCAATCTAAAGACACCAATCTAGATGTTTACTCTAGCATATTGTGAATCTAAAAGTAATCTTGGAAATGTACTCTCCAAGAGTCAACACCTTAGAAAGTAGGGCTGTCGGGCACAGATTACATGCCCACAACTCACAGATATCGATCTTACTATATTTATATTTATCTGAAATGCATGACCACGATCATATGATATTTATACCTACTTGAGAGAGATCGACTTGCGATACAATAGAAATAACACGTGCAGACGAGATTAACATTAAAAATCGTAAATATTTATAACTTTTAAATAAATAAACTGAATTTTGTGTCATTTCAAAACCAAGTGAAGGAAATAATTAAAACGAAGATTAGAAGAAATATCGCTAAGAACTTTTCTTTTTATACAGAATAGCAGAAAATTGTTCTGGTGGGCCAAACTTAGGCCCGCCTTTGCACACTTAGCACATATATATATATATATATATATATATATATATATATATATATATATATATATATATATATATATATATATATATATATATATATATATATATATATATATATATATATATATATATATATAGTATAACAAAGGGATTTTTTATGGGGTTGGTGGGTGTTAGAGTTTCTTTGCCAACCATGGTTTGCAGAGTTTCCGTTTTCCGTCATTACAAAATAATAATAATAATAATAATAATAATAATAATAATAATAATAATAATAATAATAATAATAATAATAATAATAATAATAATAATAATAATAAGATAAAAAGGATCAGAAATTAAATATATATATATATATATATATATATATATATATATATATATATATATATATATATATATATATATATATATATATATATATATATATATATATATATATATATATATATATATATATATATATATATATATATGCACAACGTTATTATAACAAAAGAATAACTATACCTGAGTTATTAAGATTATTGTTTAAATGTTCAAGTAGAGAACCATCAAGAATAAGACGAATTTCATAAAATATTTCTCCTGAGTTGACGTAGCTCGGAATTTTTGGAGCTTCGAATGATAATGATATGCTCATTGTTTATTAACTTTAATTTTCCATCACTAGGTTTCTCAATATCTAATATATATATATATATATATATATATATATATATATATATATATATATATATATATATATATATATATATATATATATATATATATATATATATATATATATATATATATATATATATATATATATATATATATATATATATATCTTCTCTCTAATTTTCTTTCCAGTCGTTCTATAGCAGCTGTTGTAGACGGCCACCGTTCTTCCTTTAAATCTATTAATAGTGGTGTTCCTCAGGGTTCTGTCCTATCCCCAAAACTTTTCCTGCTCTTTATTAATGACCTTCTCTCTATTGCCTCATCTCCTATCCACTCCTATGCTGATGACTCCACCATTCATTACTCCTTTCAGTTTGAAAGAAGTCCCACCCAACAGCAGTTGATAGACTCGAGAAGGGTAGCCTTGGAGCAACTAACCTCTGATCTTTCACGTATTTCAAATTGGGGCAGAGAAAACATGGTCGTTTTCAATGCCTCAAAAACTCAATTTCTTCATCTCTCAACTCGACACAATCTTCACACAACTATGATGTCTTCTTCGAAAACACACAACTGGAATCTTCATCTGTTCTTAATATTCTCGGCATATCCTTTTCTCTTGATCATTCTTGGAAAGATCACATTCCTTCTCTTTCTAAACACGCTTCTAAGAGGTTGGGTGTTCTGAGACGCCTTCCAAATTACTTCACGCCACTCCAGTTGCTTGCTCTCTATATGGGTGTTGTTCGCCCCTGTATGGAGTATGCTTCATACATCTGGAGTGGTTCCACACATATAGCTTTTCTCGAAAAGGTGGAGTCTAGGGCTTTTTGTCTTATAAACTCTTTTGCTCTTACAAACTCTTTCCAATCTCTTTCTGCCCGTCGAATTGTTGCGTCACTCTCTCTATAATATCGCTACTACAACGGACACTGCTCTTTTGAATTCTCACGTCGCATACTGCCTCCATTGTGAAGGACTCGTGAGACACGACTTTCTACGCAGTCTCATCCTTTCTCTGTCCAACTCTCCGACCCCAGACTTAACCGCTATGCTCAATCTTACATATTGCTCTCCTAATAAAGTCTGGAGTACACACCTTTAATCTATTTCCCAACTTCCTTTAACTTGCACACTTTCAAACGCCGTGTATTGTATCGGGTCATGTTGGCTATTAATGACTGTTGGCGGGTAAATTCCCCGACTATGGGGGAAAATTTAATGGGCCTCTGGTCTTTGATCACCAGAGGATATATATATATATATATATATATATATATATATATATATATATATATATATATATATATATATATATATATATATATATATATATATATATATATATATATATATATATATATATTGGGTGAGTGTACAGAACGCGGCTACAGAACACAAGGGTAGCGGCCACATTAGATTGGAAAACCCAACGCTATGGGCGGGTCGTAACTGTAAAGAGAAAAACTGTTACTCAGAGTTCACTTAGATGGCATGGAAAAGTTTAAAGGTCCCGAAGAAAGGCAAATACGAGGCCACTGTTGAAGACCGACGAGTCGGCGAGGATGTGGTGTGATTTACCAAAGAGTGAGATAAGTCGAAGTTGAGGAAAGTAGCGAAAACGAAGGGAGCGCATCTGCGCGAATCAGTCCACATGTGGTGAACCGATTACAGTGTGTGGCGATGGCAAAACTGACAAGAGGGAGAGCGATCTCGAGACATGTGGTAGCTGTGTGTAAGGTTGATTTGGCCAATGCGGAAACTAGCTGAACCACCTCCTGTTGACAATTGCCCCATTGAGAGGATGACCACTCGCCAATGATAAGTTTTATGTACCTCAGTTTATCACCTTCCTGATCACCCGTCTAGCACTCCTGTCAGAACGACCTGCATCGGTATTTAAAGTAATTAAGGATTTTTCAGGGGAGGCTGTCATTCTGTTGGAGTTTAGCCATGATTCCAGTTGTTGGATATATGATTGGGTGAGTGAGGTAGATGTGGGTATGGATGAGCTTTATATAGTGATGGATATGTCATCGTAATATATTATTAGTTTTATTTCTGGAGTTTATAAGGTGGGTGGATCTGCTGTGAACATATTGAAAAGAAGGGGAGATAGGGTGGCTCCCAGTGGGACACCATTTCCTAGTTTTACCGTTATTGAGGGATGGTTTCTGTTGGAGACTTGAGCTGGGCGATCGGATAAGAAATTGGATATCCACTTTTTGTAATTGAGACTTTTACTGAAGGTTGGTTGTTTTCAGGGATGGAGCGATACCAAAATTTTTACCGATACCTAAAAATTTACAGGTACCGATACCCGATACCTGAAAATATACCGATACTTTATCCATTCATATACCGATACCATTATTTTCCGATATACCGATACTTTACCGATACCCGATACCCGAAAATATACCGATACTTTATCCATTCATATTAAATTTTTTTTACCGATACCGATACCGATACCCGATACCTGAAAAAATACCGATACTTACCGATACCGATACTTCACTCCTTCCCTAGTTATTTTTGATTTGCTTAGTGCATATGGGGACAAAGATATCTGATTGGGCCATGGCTTTGGTGAATATCTAGAGCGTGTTGAAGCAGGAGGGAGCTGACTGATGGGTTGTTACCTCTGCTAAGAAAGAAGATAGACAGTGTAAGGCAACTGAAGGGGGTGTGAGAGAACAGAATACTTTCCATAAAATCCCTCATCCATGGGTAGGGATTTTGTTCTGGCTTTTGCAGCCGATATGCCGCAAGGGCAAGGACTGGTTCACCTGTTGTGAGGCACCCTCAAAACCTTCAATGTTGTTGAGAGCACCACGTGAAGGTAGTCGGAATAGTTCTCACTACGAGATATTATTATATATATATATATATATATATATATATATATATATATATATATATATATATATATATATATATATATATATATATATATATATATATATATATATATATATATATATATATATATATATAGGACTTACTATCACTATAAGTAGTGGCATAGACAATAGTACTCTCAATTTGATATTTGATGTTATCGACCGCAAGACTTTCAACATAAATAGCATATCGAGTGTTTGGAGTCAAACATTTGAGTTCCAATTCCATACACATGGGTTCATGAACTTCTTTGAGTTCTACGATGATTTTTTTAAACAATTTGTCGTCACAAACGTCTCTTTTTTCATATTTGGAAATATTTTTATTTACAGGTCTGTAAAATATTTGGTACCCGTAAAGGTAACGGTAATCCACGGAGCAGAAATTATGCATCCAGTTTAAAAGAATTGATCCGTTGGTACTTCCTGGGGCAGCGTTTAAATGGGTATGGAATATTTTACCTGCAAAAATAAGAAACATATATATTATATATATATATATATATATATATATATATATATATATATATATATATATATATATATATATATATATATATATATATATATATATATATATATATAGTTCTTATAATTAAAAATCTTATTTTATTCTGATATCCGGCCGGATAGGCCAGATTAACAGGATAGCAACCGCAAAAGCCGGCCCATCCCAAATTTCACTATAACAGATGTAAAGTAGCTAAAAAAAATTAGGAATATATGAAAGACAAACAAAGGTGTTCACTCTGGGATTCAAACCAGCACCCATTAGCACGAAAATCGAGTCTATCATCTTATACATAAACTATTTCATTTCTTTCTCTTTCATTTATATATATATATATATATATATATATATATATATATATATATATATATATATATATATATATATATATATATATATATATATATATATATATATATATATATATATATATATATATATATATATATATACTATACAACTTACAAGGAGCATTCATCCCATTTGTGTGGTTGCTAATTTGTCCATTTTTAATTTTTGCGACTTGCCGAAATTTTGCGATTTCCGAGTCGCAAAGTCTGTCGTTAAAATGGATGTAAACGGAACCGTTAATAAAGAGTTCCTTCGACCTGAAATTCCAATCCCAAAGTTCTTTCAGATTAGAATTTTCAACTAAGTAAAACGAGTACCTGAAATCAGAAGAAAATCTGTTTTTTAAAAGAAATAAATATATAATAAACGTTATGTTTTCTACTTTTGTATTATTATTCTTATTATCATTATTATTATTATTATTATTATTATTATTATTATTATTATTATTATTATTATTATTATTATTATTATTATTATTATTATTATTATTATTATTATTATTATTATTATTATTATTATTATTATTATTATTATTATTATTATTATTATTATTATTATTATTATTATTATTATTATTAGTAGTAGTAGTAGTAGGACTTTGTTTTGTTATATACTTGTTATACTTTGTGTTAAGATGAATTTATACTGATAAATGAATGAAAAAATTGAATAAAAAATGAAAGATTAAAAGTAGAAACTTAAGAAAGTTAGAAAGAAAGATTTGAAAGAAAATAGAGCGAGCATTTAGCGAACAACTCGTCAAATACATAATAAAAATAATGGATCGTTTATAAGTGGAAAACGACAGCTGATATTGAG
>SEYY01008876.1:2500-10000 GCA_009176605.1 Armadillidium nasatum
TATATAAAAGAAATAAAATTCACTTTATCTATTAGACCTTAAATATTATCATTATATTTTAACTGACTTGATTCCTTATATTAATATCGTCTATGATGAATTTTTTAGTAATAATTACTGATCTAAATATTCTGGCTTTGAGGATATATACTACAATTAAGGTGTGCTTGCGGATACACAAAAAACTTTTATACCTGATATCTAGATTACACTTTATACTCTTAAATATTACCTCGAATCACGTAATATCACCGATAACCCGTAATTACCTGATAAATATTAGGCTCATAGATTATTATTGCCGATACTACTTAACCTTTTGATATCACGTAATATAATATACTATCGATACCGATACTGATACAAGTGACCGATATTCATGATTTACTCGTTACACGATTTAATAACCGTGTATCGGTAAAATATGCCTAGATTATCATACTTGCGATATACGTATTACCTTCGATACTATTATTAGTAATAACTTCACTCCTATCCCTTAATTATTGTGTAACGTATATAAGTATAGCGGTAGTGACTCAGATCATATATTCAATATTTTTCTTAATATTTATCTATGGTATCGATTTTAGGTATTTTTACATTTCACTATATTAGCCTAGTGATTTTATGTTATTACTTAGTTATTTTCTAGATTTCTTGAATTATTTTTAGTGTGGCTCAGTGCACCATATTTTCTCAATTCTGTGTTAAGTGCTTAAGGTTCAAATTAGCCTAAAAATTACTACGTCGTGACTCCCACCGTGTAATTCAACACCGCCTCAGTCTAAACTTTTATAGTTCAATTTCATCATATCATGGATATTAGGATTGCGTAGGATTGCGGTATATCGACAAAGAGGCTGAAGAAATCAAAAATGAATTTATTGCTTTGTTTAGAATATTTTGAATAAGCGCTTTTAGATCGCAAAAAACCTATTTTAAGGATCATGATACGATTTTTTGTAAATTTCATTAGAACTGGATTCCTCACCTAAGAAATAAATCTGAAGCGGTGTTTTTCGCATTGTGTTCTTATCAATTATATTATGACATTTTGAAATTTAGTAGATCCTAATAGACAATTATTTGGGAATAAGATAGTTATTGTGTGTCGCTTCTCACACAAACACTAAATGGCCAGTAAATGTATATATATATATATAGTGATCAGGACATCGTGATTCCCTTTTCCAATTTCAGACGGTCTCCTGGGATGCTTGGTAATGCTGGAATGTTGAAATTATTTTGGAATGAACGTGTCGAGTTTCTATGTATTCAGGATGTCGTGTAATTGCTGCGCATGTGAATTTCTCTCTCCGAAAGTAGACGGCAAGATTCTGCGGTTTAGACTGGTGTATGTGCGGGATGATTTTGAACTCTTTTTCGAAGCGTAGCGAGATGCCTGTGAGTGAATGACAGGAATTGCGGTAAATACGTTGTTCTACCTTCTCCTCCTGAAAAAATGTCGTGTGGATAGCGAGCGATGGGGCGCGGGAATCGCCGCCGAATGTTTAATATTTTCAATGAGGATGCGGATGCTTCGGATTACGGATGTTAATTTTGTTATAGGGGTTAATGCGTGAGTTAATGCGTAATTTAGCGATTGCGGAATTGTTATTTTAATATATTATATATTATTATTATTATTTATATTATTTTTATAATTTATATATATATATTATATTATTTTATTTTAAAAATATATATTAATAATTTATATATATATATTTTAATATAATTAGAATTAATCTATATATTAATATTATTATGAGATATATATTATGTGTCAACTATCACCTTGTTCCCACTTTCTGAGTGGGTGCCGTTCACACCCAATAATTTTTTCCCACTCGACTTAGCTACGATACCAAGATACCGACTTATAATCTCATCAGTACCTGATCCCTATATTAACGCTTTATCGCTTTCATCCAGACATCTCCCATCTTCTATACTCTGTACTCTACCGAAATTACTCGTTACTAACCCTTCGTCATGAATAACTCAAGAGTTCCCTACCTCTCAGTCTCGCTCTGCATTACTCCGATTCCGATTCCTTATCCCCAACTTCGTGGCCATCCGCTCCCTCAGCTTCCTCTATTATCTCGGATCTACTACGTATAGCTTGCCATACACCTATATCTGTTTCTCTTCAATTCTTTCACATTATGTACAACAATTTTTAGCACATCCTTATATCTCTCTCATTACTTAATCTAATTATTAACACCCTTACATTTACCATTTATATCATATCCCTTATTCTTTCATTTCTATCCTCAAATCCTTTCTAAATTTATTATATCGCTCTCAAATCTTTCATCTCAAAGACATTGAAACTTTTTTTCGACCGAGCACTTATCGTCTATGTTTCACACACATACAATACAGAAGGTGAACACATACATTCAAACATTCTTATCTTTATTTCTTTCGAAATTTTTCCTTTCTTCTATACTTTTCTTAGGCCCCAATACTTTCACTCCTTCTACCACTCTGTTCTTTATTCATTTTACCGTCCCACACTTACCTTCCACAAAACATTACTAGATATTTGAATTCATTCACCTCCTCAAGTTTCCATTCTCACACTTCTACAAACCAATTAATAACTCCACATTTCCTCATCCCCACCTCCAATCCTCATAACTTTATTCTTCGCTGGATATATATGAATTTCATTAAATCTCGGTGTATTCCTCATTAACATAATTTCCCTGCAGCTCTCTCAACAAGTATATCCTTAATCTGTTATTCTTCCAGATTGCCGCAACACTTTGCCGCTATTCATCTTGCAAATAAGTTTAAAACATTCACTTCTATCATTACATATCACCGTCCATTTAATTTAGATTATACATACGTTAATTTTAACTCTTCTCCTTCTCTCTCGCTCATTTTCTAGAAGTAAGTACCATTCATACATATAGATTATTAAATAACATGTGAGATATTTATCATATAAACCATGTTTACTCAATCCCACTCACTATGCTATTAAAATCCATTTATATACCGATATTTTACTCTCTTCTACACCTTCACATCTTGATTTCATTACCAATTTCTGCAGATCCAAGTATATATATATATAATGTACTTCTAGGGTCCTGTGTCATATGATGGGCATCTTAATCACTATTATCGATTACTCTATATTATACTATATATCTGTTCGTAATTAAATTCGTAATTTCTGAAACTATATAACTGTCATCTGCAGTTTAGTATTATAGTACTAGCTATTATATACAGTGTATAATCATGAATTGAATCATCTCATATTATCTCTCATTTGTTTTTACCTCTTCGTGTCTTACTTAATCTTGGACCTTTGATACATCTTACTTACTATATATTCATATAATATCCCTCTCCCTTCACTATTACTTTACTTTCATATCTCCCACGTGAGTCTCCAACCATCTCAGTACTTGTACTAATTCTATAATACTTTTGATTTAATTAGAGTTTCACCATATACTTTATCTAAATTTCTTTTCTCACTTCTTTTAATGCTAATCCTTCCTGGTAATATTCTCACCATCAACTGACAATTAAACTACATCTATCTGCTGTTTATCTATTGTAATTTCTTGACTTCATCTTATGTGTTCGACGCAAGCTCCGTCTACATAAACATATGATGGAGTACGTGCAAAATAAGACTGTACTCCGTCTAACGTAGTGATACGCCTAAGATGGTTAACCTGTCACACCATTTATTATCTTCCCTTATAACTCTACTCTTCGTAGATGTATCGCAGGGATTGATGTCTCTATTTTATATATTTTTGTGGCATGCGTGTTATCGCGCTCGTGAATACATGCTACCTATTGAGATAAGTGAGGCACATGCGGTATTAGCGGCCAATCGAGAGTTGTTGCTCTTCTCTTGACACATAGTTTCAGCAGCGGCTATGCGATCTGCCTCTGCCGTCTTTCCTCATCCGCTTGTCTGAAATTTCCGAAATTGTGCGGACTAGCGGTGGGTGCGTATGCGTTTACTGTTTTTGAATTTTCGAAAATTCTCGCGGCCGATCAAATACTCGCGGTCTCTATTCGGTAGATGCCCTTTGGTATGTCTAGATGTTCTATGATGACGAATGTTCCGCCTCCGCTGCTGGGTTTATTTACCTCTCTTAACTTACTCCTATTGGATGCCTGGCATTCGTCTTCACTACTCTTTCTTTAATACTTCTTCTACCGCCCTCATTTTTATATATATATATATGAATATAATAATATATTTATATTATTATATTATTTATAATATTATGTTTATATATAAATTTAATTATATATATATTAATATATATATATATTATAATATATATATATTTAATTTATACTCCCTTTGTGATGGTGGTGTACAGAACGTGGCCAAGCGGGCAAGAGTAGCAGAATCCATTCCAACTTTCTACTCTCGAACCACTTACCTTGCACTGAGAGTCCCATCACGTCTGTTTTGACCTGATTGCAGAGTGTCCGAAATATAGGAGTAGATAGAGATACTGGGGGCAGTGTCAGTGTCCAGACTATTACCCAAGTTCTGTGATGTCTTATTTTTTACTTATACATTAGACGATTATGATTGACTGCTCTCACTCACCATCACAACACACTGTTTATACCAAAAGAGTCTAAAATCATCATTAACCATTCAAAACATTAGTTATTGTGTAAGGGTTATTATGTAGTGGGTATTTATATATGGTATATAGTTATGGGTGATAGTGATCTTGTAAATGATATTGATGCATCATTATATTTAACGATATAACTTTATTTGATTTAATTTCTGATTTCTTTAGTTATGAGTGGGAGTTTGGACCAATTTTTCATCTCTGATGATACTTCACTAAAGTTGAAGAAATCTCATCCTTTCAGTTCTGCATTAGCTGTAAAAATATTCTTATACTATACAGGCTTCTAAAGTGTTCAAACTTATTTTATTTCATGTAGTTTCGCTAGGTTAAAGTTTCTCCTCTTTTATGAGAAATTCTTTATCATTGAACTGAACCTCGCCTTTGTGGACGTAATCATCGGCTATGATTGGCATTATGCTGTATATCCAAACCGGTACGGCACGGGGTATTCTATTCTACTGTAATCCTTAAGCACTTAATCTCTCATATATCAATTATGTATAAAGAATAATAGGCACTTCTGGTGCAATTTATATTTCGGCACTTTTCATACGATTAAGAATTATTTGAACTTATAACTTCTACATAAATAGAAGATATATTAGGATAGGAGTGAGGTATCCGGTATGGTAAAAATTCGGTATGTCGGACAAGTATACGCACAATCTTATTTTTGCATTTGGTTGAAAAATCAATGTATAATATACTTCGGTGTTTAGTGGGAAATCAACACTACAATGTTCGGGAGCAGATACATCAAATTATCACGGAGAATCGGCCGTTATTCAAATCGTAATTTTACGTACGCTTAATTCAATAAGGTATCAGGGATTTATCTTCAATATCGAGACTAAAAAATTTTAATTGAGCATGATACCGAGATAACCACAGATATTTTTTTTTTCTATTGCCCCTTTTGGTGGCTTAAAATTAGACTTTGGTGTCTTTAATTATCAGTACTCAGTGTTCTACTGAATCATAATATTTTTAGGTATCTATGATCGATACCGGATTACCGTAATTTTGAGAGCGCGCGTTCCGTGATCAATTTGACTTTCCAGCCGCATTGTGGTTTTTTCCACTAAAAGTTTATTTTTTCAAATGCAAAAAATTGTTTTTCAATTTATTTTCACGCCATTTACTTCTTACCATTTGGTTTGTTTTCTTAAATATTTTATTTTTATTTTAATCCATTATTAATCCGTTAGTAACATATTAAGATGGTAACCAAGGTACATATTATATATATATATATATATATATATATATATATATATATATATATATATATATATATATATATATATATATATATATATATATATATATATATATATATATATATTATATATATATATGTGTGTGTGTGGTGTAGGGAGAACTATAATCTTATATACACAACAACTGGTAAAGTCTGGAACACACTCTCTTTTCTATTTTGACGATTAGGTTCTGATATGGACCCAACTCTGGTGGAAATTAGTAGTTTTCTGGTCTTTACCCACCAGAGGAGATATAATATATATATATATATATATATATATATATATATATATATATATATATATATATATATATATATATATATATATATATATATATATATATAATATAGAGAGAGAGAGAGAGAGAGAGAGAGAGAGAGAGAGAGCCAAGATAGAGAGAAGTTAAGAGAGGTGATAACAAGTTTTGCTGAAAAGCTAAAAGAGGTGGGATTGATCGTGGAATGTTGAAAAGACAGAACTGTTAATAATTAGAAGGGAGGAAGAGGAAGAGGAGCTTGTGCTGAAGGTGCATGGCGAGGAGGTGATTGTGGTAGAAAGATGTAAATATTTGGGGAGGAGAAAGTATTCACAAGGGAATGAAGTAATATGCTGGAAATCACCAACTGGATGGAGAAATACGGAAGAATGGTGTGAGCGCTGTACCCAGTCTTGGCAGACAAAAGAATGGATATAGGAGTAAAGAAAGTAATTTTTGAAAGTACTCTAACCTCAATTTTGTAATATGGAACGGAGACTTGGAGTGCGACAACAAGAGAAGAAAGCAGAATTCAAGCAACAGAGATGAGGGTGTTGCGTTTGATGGTGAGAAGAACCAGGAAGGAGAGGATAAGAAGCGAAGGAATTAGATAAAGTATAGGGGTTGAACCATTAATCAAAAGATAGATGTAGCAAGACTGAGATGGTTGGGACACGTGGGGAGGATGCAGGAGGGGAGAGAGACTAGAGGGAGGTGAGAGTGCAGGCCAAGATTAAGAAGACCGAGAGGGAGACAAATGAGAGATGAATGGAGTCAGTTCAGGATTCACTGAGGCGCATCAGCTGCCTATGATGGAACAGTTGGTTTCAGATAGAATTATTTACGACAGATCTAGATAGAGACGAGTGCTGGCCCCACTGACAGGCCCCTAGAGCATTACTTGGATCTGATATATATATATATATATATATATATATATATATATATATATATATATATATATATATATATATATATATATATATATATATATATATATATATATATATATATATATATATATATATATATATATATATATATATATATATATATATATATATATATATATATATATATATATATATATATATAATATATATATATATATATATATATATATATATATATATATATATATATATATATATATATATATATATATATATATATATATATATATATATATATATATATTCTTATAAGTAAAAAGTTGGTATCGGTATCGGTATCGGTATCGGCATCGGTATCGGCTAATTTTTTCGGTATCGGTATCGGTATCGGTATCGGTGAAATTGACAGTCTTGGTATCGGTATCGGTATCGGT